>JALLPH010000486.1:0-19258 GCA_036939855.1 Cyclotella choctawhatcheeana
CGGTTGATTGTTATTTTGTATTCTACTCAAAACAGTATACTGGTGGAGTGTTGTTGAGGCACTCTCTGCAATATCAAGCAATGAAAACGAATTCGTACGTGAGAAAATGGAAAATAAATCAATATATTTCATGCGTTTTTCGTCAATAATACTCACATTTTATCCGTTCCGCCACCCTTCTTCAACCTATTAATATTATCGAATTATCATATGAGCGTTGTATGATTGAAAAGGGGTGAGTTGCCGAGGAAATGGCTTACCTACGAGCCGGAGCGGTCAAATCCGGCTGCGACGTAAATTGTGATGGCGGTGATGGCGGAGACGTCAGGAGGGCAGAGACTAATAAGGCGAGCGCATCGGCGGATGCCTAGGGATGTGGGTGAATGGTTGAGGGAAGGGGGTGGCCGAATTCGGGTTGGTTGTTGTGTAATAACCGCCGGCGTGATGATTCGAGGGGTTCGTCATGGTTGTGAGGCGATTTTTGACTTGATGGATGCAAAAAGTCGGGCCGAAAACTTACACTAAGGACGGATCTGAGAATGCAGTCACATTTTTAACTAGGCCTTGCATGTGACTGCATTGAGTTTTAATGCTAAAACCTCATTACAAGGCTCGAACTTTTGCATTCACATGGCCGAATTGGTCGATGATTGAACTTTTTAATTGATCGACGAAGAGCGTTGGGAGGGCGATCGGCCAAGGGCGATCGGCCAAAAATCGCTCTCCTCGCCACTCGCTTGAAGGGCCGGCAGTTTCAGGAGGAGTGTAACAAAAGATACGCTTTTTGCGCAGGGCGCGCAGGGCCTGTAGAAGAGAGGGGAGCTGTTGCCCCCCCTACTATGTCTTGTAATGATGAATTACACACGCTGTGGGTTGGCCAACATTGGACAAAAAAAGCCAAAGTTGGCCAATTAAGTAAGGATTTCGACCGATAGGCGAGATTTGGTCGAGATGTGATCGGGGTGCGCAACACGTCACAAGTGGGCGGCTAGCACCCCTCATGGTATGAATGCTATACAGAATGCGGTCTTCTAATTCAAAGTGTCACATGTCGTATGACATGTCGCGACATGTCACCAAGACAAGACATATTTCTTTATATTTTGTAGCAAATGTGCTAAAATATAGTGACATTTGCGACATGTCATGACATGTCACAGCGACATGACATATTGTGCCCTCTGAGCTCATGATGTTGCGACATAGGACAGGTGACACTTAGGCGGTCTTTGGCTTTGGATGTTCCTGTATTGTATCTGATAAACTGTGAAGGCTCGTAGTCTTGCTAATTTGGCTGAGTCCACTCCTTTATATGCAGACCAATGATTCGCAACTCACGGCCGGGCTCCACCGCAGTTGCCGAGCTAATCGGGGGTCTTCGTCTAAAGGTCGGTATCTACCTAGTACACTATCTCTGGGTAGACAATACGTGAGGTAGTACATACCATACACATACACACACAACACACGATGGACCAACCTACACCACAGAACCATGGCAGAAGACATAGAAGCCGGAGCAGTAGCCCGGATTCACGTCGATCAAAGAAGCAGAAGAAGCACAGACGTCGTGAACGCAGTCCGTCCATGTCGTCCTCGTCGTCAAGACATCATTCAAAGAAGCACAGAAAGAGCCACAAGAAGAGGAGCAAACACAAGAAGCAAAAGAAGAGCCGTCGTCGCGAGCGTAGCTCATCTAGCGATGTATCCGAACCAGCTGCAAGAAACATTCCACCTGGAGCCCATGAATTGGCTTCGGCACTAACCAACCTGTTTGCATCGTATCCTGCCATGACATCTATGAAAGAGGGCGGTATCCCCCTCATCTTCGTCCAGCTCGGCAACGGCACTGAATTCAATTTGTCATCTATGCCGGATCGTAAACTGGCATCTCTGTTGGAAGACTTGTTCAAATCATTAGCAGTGCACGGAATGGAGATGAAGCACGATTCATGGTGCTGGCTACCTGATAGCAGAAAGAGGGATGAATTGGCTTTACTTAGACCGGTCAGAGCCCTCTTGGCTGGGGTGGGAATCAGTTTGGAGGCATTTCGACAAAGGCGTCTTAACGAGGCACCGATGCAACGATCGACAAAAGAGCAAAAACAAGCTGCATGTGTGGCAAATGTACCAGACGACAACCATCCATCGGAAGATGTCATTGACGTAGCGCACCAAAAAAGGGTAGAACGAATGACATCTCAACTATTAGCTCGATTTGATCCACAAAATCTGTCATCATCAACACTGGCAACTGAACTAGAAGGTATATGTAATCTCTTGATGGAGGGGGAAAGCGTCCAACTGGATGGGTTGGAGAATGTAAAATTGAAAGCCAGTTTGGTGCAATTGTTTGATTTGTCTGGAATGGAACTGGTAGAAATGGATGATGCCGACGAAGACGACGACAACGAGACTGAGGAAGGGGGCGAAGCAAAGAAATCGTATGGATACGCTTTACCAGAGGCTGCACGTACCAAAGCAGCATCCAATTTAAATGTCGTGCTACGGGTATGTCAGTTCAAAAACAGCAACGGAGCAAAAGGTGCACCAGTTTCATGGGCAGCAAGTCATAACAATCAGCAACCGGAACCTGCTAGTAGCGATGAAGACGACGGCCCTGCACCGATGGGAACAATTGCTGCTGCACAAGCTGCCAAACGAGCACGTCAACACGCATCATCAGCTTCTGCTGAAAAAGTCGATGATTCAGGACGAGAAGAATGGATGACGACACCCGGCCAGCACGACTTTCTCAAAGGAATACAATCCAAATCGTTGCAAAACCGTACATTCAAAAATGAGCGCAACAGAGGACAAGCAGTATCTCAGTCTAAGGACAACGTGGCAATCAATCCTGAAGTGCTGGCAGAAGTAAGTGCCATACAACAGGCATACGCAGAATCACGTGGACCAAGTTTACTTGATGCTCATAGACAATCGCAAAAGGAGGCAAAGGAAAGTGCATCGAAGGAATGGACGTGGAATCGCGACAAAAATTTGGATGACGGGAGGAGAGTAGATAAGAATGCACTGCATATGGTTTTGGGTGGAGCTAAGACTGAGTTGGCCAGTAAGTTTCAAGGCAGTTTGGGTCGATGAGAGAAGAAGTTCAAGTATAACACGCATGTCTGAATAACATATTGTGTATATAAAGGCCCAATTGATATGGAAACAGGAATGGTACGCCAAACTAATACACCAACTTGTTTGTATCAATTTATGATATTATTTGTTTGACAGTGTAGAAGTAAACAGGGCACCCATCACCTCTATTCCACGTCATCTCAATAAACTCCTGCCAAGGATTTTCACCCAATTTAACCGCTCGCCCTACTTTACTCTTGTGCTTAGGCAACAATCGCAGAGAAGCAACAATTTGAAGAGCCGGCCCTCCCTCAGTTTCAATTTTGTGGACGATTCTCTCTAGCATATCTTCTGAAAAGCATAACGAAGATAGGTATATATGTGTTGCTTCTGATATGTCAAGCTGAAACAAATTTCCTTCATGCAAATGAACTTCTGTTGCAGAATCTTCGCTCATCTTCCAAGCTTTGTATGCTAATTGTCGTATTCTAATCAGATCTCCATTAGATTTCAAGTCATTTAATCTCTTTATTGCAACTTCATGTCGCGTTGGTGATAGCTCAATCCCCACAGATTTAGAAAGAGAAGGCAGCTCAAGGTGTGATTGAATAACAAGTCGTCCGCCTCCAGAGCCTAAATCAAAGAATTGGTTGTTTGTGTCATGATTGCTGTATAGACCCATGTGATAAAATAACTGACGTGCTCCTGTTATGTTGGATATCAGAATCAGACGAAGATATTCAAATCCCAAACGAATACGCATGGCAAAGTAAAGCATCATTATGTACGTCATACGAACCTAACAGTGTAATCTCGCCATAAGTACTGGCCTTTCCCAAGTCATCATTCTTATACAAATCTCCATCATTTATGGGTAAGCCTGATTGACAATTGACAAAGCTTGTTTCAGATTCACTCAATAAGAATAATGGGGCGTCATCTGCAATCGCAGAGGAGCATGAACCAGATAATGCAGCATTGACTTCATTACGAAGTTGATGTTCCAACTCGTTGCGTGGGGGTGGAGCCATCATTGGAACCTGAAAGAGATGTGTTTCTGATGAGGCGTTTACCAATAAGTATAGCAAATGATCGAATTGATTGTTTACCATTGGCGCCAGTACGTCTGGCGGAACTGATAGGATTGCAGCGGCTATTCGAATAGCTATGTTCATGATGAGAAATATGAGAGAGTGCTCTTACCTTCACTAATAGGAGGCATGATTGTTCGCCCTCATATCAAATCGTTAAATTTAGTATTTACGCCCTCCATATCAAAATTTTAGACCCTAAAGAAAGGCTCCTTGCAGTTTTCCCCTATCAACTCAACCTAACTCAAACTATCAACTATCAACTATCAACCACAACCATGACTCGCATCATCGACAAGATCCAAGCTCGCCGCAAGGAGCACATCAAGTCCCTTGCATTCGCATCACACGCAGCTTCAGCTTCAGATGCACCGCCTGCTTCCGACGGCAGCAGAAACGACAATGGCAGCACCGCCGCAGCATCCAACAGAAACGGCCCATCAGCCAACACATCATCATCGTCGCCGCCATGGTACTACTCCTTCGAGTTCTTCCCCCCCAAAACAGAACCCGGCCTCGAAAACCTCCTCACCCGCATCGATCGAATGTGCCGTCGTCTCGATCCTCTCTTCATCTCCATCACTTGGGGCGCCAACGGCTCCACGCTAAGCAGGACTCTCTCCATAGCGTCGCACGCACAGCGATTCGCCTGCGTCGACGTGCTCTTGCACCTGAGCTGTACGGGCCTGAGCAGACAACAGATAGCTCAGGTGCTGCAAATGGCCAAGAGCAGCGGGATACGCAACATATTGGCATTACGCGGTGATCCGCCACGAGGGAAACGGAGTTGGAATGTAGGTGATGTCAGCGGTGGCGAATGCGACAGAGCTATCGATTTGGTCAAGCTGATTCGAGAATTGCACGGTGATTACTTCTGTGTGGGAGTGGCAGGACATCCGGAGGGTCATCCTAGTTCCAAGGAGGGAGACACGGGACGCGATGAAGAAATGAAGCATCTTAGAGACAAGATGGATGCCGGGGCTGACTTTATCATTACTCAGTTCTTTTACAACGTGGATGTGTTTCTGGAGTACGTTATACGGTGTCGAAAGGCCGGGATTGACGCACCAATAATACCCGGACTCATGCCCATTCAATCTCACTCAAATTTGATGAAGATGACATCCTTTTGCGATATATCTGTCCCAAATTCGGTGCATGAACGATTAGACGAGATAAAGCACAATGACGAGGCCGTCAAGACTGTCGGTTGTGAGATTGCTACGGAAATGTGTCAAACTATACTGGCCAAGAGTCAACAAAATAATGCTGATGGATTGGATTTGCACGTCGATGGTTTTCATTTCTATACTTTGAATTTAGAGAGGAGTACAACAAAAATACTCGTTGGTTTGGATGCTGCCGACGCTCAGACATTTACTCGTTCTGGTTCTACCAGTCCAACATTTCTATATCCCGATGGCGAACAGCAATCACAGACCGAACGCAAATTGAATGGTAGAAAAGAAAGAGGAGGATCCATATCAGAAAAGGTGGCACCCACTAGACGACAACTGCCCTGGAAACCGTCGACGATGGAAAATAGGTAAGGATACAGAACAACTTTTTAATACACCTCAATCTGTCATCACATACTGACACATATTGAATTATTAATTTATGTATATTAGATCCAAGGAGGCAGTCAGACCAATCAATTGGAGTAACAGACCTCATTCTTATCTCATGAGGACTGATGATTGGGATGAGGTTAGTTAGGAATTATAAATTGAGTATAATTCAATTCACTATATTGACTATCAACTGACATTGCATTTTATCACCAGTTTCCCAATGGCCGATGGGGAGATTCTTCGAGTCCAGCTTTTGGCAACTTATCAGATATCTCTCATTTCTACTCATTTACGCTAGGATCAGATGATGATAGGCGGGCTATGCTTGGTCATTGTCCATTGAACGAATCAGATGTTTATGAAGTCTTTGCTCGTTATGTAGGTGCGTATCATGCGCCATTATTTAGCAAGTGAACTCTCTCAAATGACTAATTGTTCCGACAATGGTTAATGTACAGAGGGCACTGTCCCACATATACCTTGGTGTGAAACTCCATTGCAACCAGAGTCATTCCTGATCCAACCGCAGCTAGCTAAACTTAATCGCTATGGTCTGTTGACAATCAACAGCCAACCGCCTGTAAACGGGGCGTCATCCAGCCACCCAGCCTTTGGATGGGGAGGCAAAGGAGGAACAGTGTATCAAAAGGCCTACTTTGAATGCTTTGTAAGTCCAGAAAAGGCGAACGTATTGACTCAGATGGTAACGAATCATCCGAGTATAAACATGTATGCCATAAATAATGATGGCCAAGATTTGAGAGTGGGCGTGGAGGAAGGAGGTGTCACTGCATTGACTTGGGGAGTCTTTCCAAATCGCGAGATTTTACAACCGGTGCGTTACGTATTATTATGTGTATTAGTTTTGTGCATGACGAACTTACATTTCTTAACCATATTTGTTCTGTCCAACACATCAGACAATATTCGACCCGGACATATTTGCAGTTTGGGCCGAAGAAGCATTTTCACTATGGTCTACCATGTGGCTAAATCTATACGAGTATGGCAGTGAAAGCTACGAGCTCATTGAAAAAATAAGAGATACATACTACTTGGTTGCTTTGATAGACAATGATTTCACTAGTGGTGGTCCAGATGGAAAAGAGTTCGCACTGTTGGATTCATTACTTCGACTAGGACAAGAAGAAACACCTTAGATGACAGACGAGGCATCTCTAACAGATGGTCATCAAGGGTCATTATAGATGATATCGAACAACCGCATGGTCCCTCTCTTTGCATTGTAATATGATTATGTGTAATGAATAATTCCTCCTGTTGTTTACACTTCTGACAGCATAATAACAGAAGATAGTAGCTTTACAGTTGTTGACAGTGATAAACTTATTTTCGTACTTATTATTTACAGATCAATGCAACAACTTCTTGTCAAACTACCGATCGAGGCAAAACATATTCAACCCCTCAGAAGTATCATCAATTCAATTAGCAGCATCAAACCAACAGCGAAATTGTCATGTTTCGCAACAAAACCCCCGAACAGAGGCCTTACTCCTTCACAGCCTCCATACACTTATCAGACAACAACTTCTTTTCCTTCTTTGCTGCCTCCACAATCGCATCCTTCTCCAACAACTTTTTCTCCACCTCCTCCGGAAACCACCTCATACTTTCAGCACCCGTCATGATGTCAACAGTCCTCTTCAGCCTCAAAAAAACATTCTCCTGAACATATGGCACTCCATGCTTCTTACACAATGCCTTGACCAACGGCTGCGAACGTTTGTACGATAGCATTGAAAGCGAAGGCCAGAGATGATGTTCAATCTGATAATTCAAATATCCGTGTAAGAAATCGTTAATGTCGCTGCCGGTCCAAAAGTCCACCGAGGCCAAGACTTGACGTAGGTAGAACGATCCCGAGTAGGGACGACATCCGTCGCGGAATCTGTACATGTCCCTACCGGCGTGATTGGTCACAATGGCTAAGAAGGCGTGGGCATTGGTTAGTAGTTCCGCATAGAACAAGTTCTTGACGGCGTTAATGTACATTCCGTGTCCGGTGCCTAGGTATTCTCCAATGGCAAGTAGGGGAAGGGGGAAGAGGAAGAAATGTATGAGCAGGTAAGGTCCAGCCACAATGGAGAAGAATTCCCATAGAGAGTAGAACGGTGTCCCATTTTCGAAAACCAAGGTACGGATGGTGACGGCGTCACTGGGCACGACGCCTTCGGGGATTTGTTTGCCCATCTTCCTCCACTTGGCTAGTTTCAATTCCTTGTAGGTGTTGGGTGCGTAGTAGTACCATTTCCAGGTGGTGACGATGACTGGGAGGGCGAGCCACTTGAGTGCTATGGGGATGGGTGCATCTCGCAAATCGACGAGATTGTTCTCTACAAGGTCTGGGTCCTCTACTTCGGAGAGGCAGTAGTGATGCCGGTTGCTTTTGGTCAAAAGATAGAAAAGAAGATAAGGTTCAGGTCAGTACAGTCTCGGCCATGAAAATAACACTCCACTATATTCTTCATATTGCTCACTTGTGCTCCACATTCCAAGCCTCCGGCATCATCCAATCGAACCAATCGCACATCCGGGTCCACAACGACCCCACGGCGAACCGAAATCGATTCCAGCGATTCTTATTCGGGTGGATCTTATCGTACCCCCCGTGACACGTGTGATGAGCCACCATGGTCCACCTAGTGAACGTAAACGTGCTCAACGCCACAATGGGGATCAAATGCACACCGTAGCCCATGGTGAGCATGCCCACGATGCCGCACAGGTTGCTCCACAACACCATTTTGCGCAGGTGGCGGACGTCGGCTTCGCCTTGGTTGGCCTCGAGCTGTTCGCCCAGGCGTTTCATGTCCAGGGTGAAGGCGTCGTGATCGTAGGTGGCGATCCATTCGTCGTGCGGGGCCAGTTTGGACGAGACGGCATCGGTGTTGGTGGGACGGCACATGGTTTGTTGGTGAAATTTTTTATGAACAACGACTTGGAGTTGTGCCGAGAAGAATCATTGCGTTTGTTGGCCGTCGACTGTGTGAACAAAAGGCTCGCCCTATGTCAGACAGATCCTTACATAGACCTAACTTTTAACGCGACAAAAGCTATGAAGCGAAAATGTAAGAATGAACCTGTAGTGGTGATGTGGTGGGATAGAGAGAAAACGCACTAATTAGGAGGCGGTGGCTGCTAACTCGACAAATTTATCAATGGAAATACCAGATTAAGTAGACTTTGTGGGAAAAATTAAACCTCCTAAAATACAAGACCTTGTTACAAGACAGGTGGCTGCGACACCGCCGGTGCGTGAGTTTTGGGAGATGAGATGTGGCATTTTCAAAATGGATCTCCACAGTAAATGGGTCTCACAACTTTCTCTTTCTTTTTCTCCATCTCCTTCTCTTTGTCTGGGTTTGTATATTATCTCTACAATGACGATTGCTCGGAGTCTGAAACCCTGTACACAGAATCCCCCAACAAATTCTTGTTTGTGATTTGCCTGTTGGAGCTTGGTTTAATAACATACAGACATACAGCTCCACTGAAGAAAATAATATTAATATGCTGCAGAAGTCTACCATCATAGAACTGATGCAGACTGATGGGTCTTTAAAGATTAGATAAAAACTCCATATCTCTAGAGTAGTTGCGGTTGCGCCATCTAATATGACATAAACTAAATTGCCTCATATCCCAGATCTGGAGTGAATGGAGTAATATTAATTCCTACTTATCACGACGAGAACAAAACTCACCTCTTCTAGTAATTGTCAGTACTTCATGGGAGTGGGACATCTCAAATTCAGTTTAGATCTTACAGTCAATTTACCACCTGATGTAAGTGTAGCCAAGGTAGTATGTCCAGGTATTAATATCATCAGAAAGGTTGACTTTTGGAATACTTTTGGGCTCTAATGGGAAGGTTTTCTCTAACTTCTTGATAAAATGAATTCAAGTTCAGTCATCACGAGATCGGATTGATACATTTGCATTTGTATTTGTATCACCTCACTGATGTTGTTGAATGAGAAGAGAATATGAATCTAGAATCTACCTTCTAGATAGTGACAGCCTTTGCTTGGCGAAACAATAAACAGAACACTCCTGAGAATCTAGCCCTGTCATTAAGATGGATACCACTTATTACTTAACATTATGACGTCATATACGTCATACCATAGAAATCTAGCGCCGCGGCACACGGCACACGTCCACCCAGAGACCAGAGACGCACAGGGTACACTTTGAGACTTCTAGATACAATGGTGGGCTTAAAACAGCGCAATTCCAGGAGGCAAAATGATAATGTCAAATTATTACACATTTATTTTGCAAAAGTGTTTGTTGGATGTGCAATTATTGGCGTGCCTGTTCTTCGTGGGAGGTCATCTCTAATCCAATTCGGACATGACATTAATTTACCACCAGATGTCAAGATAGCCAAGGTATGACCGTGTATCATTGGAAACGTCGAGTTTTGCAAGTCATTTGGGCTCTAACGGGAAGGATTCAAACTTTAAACAGGTTATGCAAGTCAGTCATGCCACGGGCTCCGATCGATACCCAGATGAATACCTTGCAGTAAAGCAATTCCTCCAGGCAAATTCCCAAACAGACAACATCAAAGTATTATCTTTTGGATCATCGTACGGAAATGAGGCCATTTCATTAGCCACGCTCTATTTCAATGAAGCGGGAGGATTTCGTCATGCGTCAATATATGGATTTGATATTGATACCGACACTATTCAGCAAGCGAGGCAATATGTAGCAGATCAACCAGAGAAAGACTTACAGATCCAATTTTTCGATGGGAGAAATACATCCTTGTACGTTGATGGAATGTACAATGCCATCTTTGCAAATAGTGTCTTGTGTGATGCAACATCTTCTCCCTATAATGCTGCAGCGGTGGAGGCCCATTTTCCATTTAAAGATTTTGATGCAACTCTATCGAGTTTGGACGCCGTGCTAATTGAAGGAGGAGTATTTGCCATGATTAATCCGAGTTTTGAGTTTTCAGACAGCTCGTTGGCCGAGAATTACGAAGCAATCGCTCAGTGTGAGGGCAACCATGTTCCCACTATTGATTTACACAAGCATGAGTTTATTATGAACGATCCAAAGAATCGTAAAGATTGTGTTTGGAGGAAAATAAGACGATGACAATGATGTATTGGTTTCATAGAAAATCAGTAATATCGTTGGATTCAATATTTATGTTGAGGTGACTGGTTTTGTACTTAAACTGCGCCTCCCATCAGCTATTCTAGAAGGTCTTAAAATCAATACACGAAACAAGAACCGTGACAGTAACTATATGCATTATTTTTGAACATCTATGCGTTGCTCAATATTCTTCACAGACAAAAGCTGGCATGTATAATCACAACCAACTGCAAACACCGAAATTGCAAATTCTCACAACTACAGTATATATAAAAGTTAGTTACCAAATTCAAGAGTCTGCTGCTGAGGTCCACCAACTGTGCCACTGCGAGCAGGGGGGCGCATACAAAATATCTTCAGCTTAGGGTCTGTCTTTTGAGAGGACAAATCCTGCGGAGTAATGAAAATGAACTGGCGGTGCTCCATATCCTTGGCTGTTTTGATCAAGGTATCGAGAGCAATCTTCCTAGCCAATGGATCAAGGAACACATCGAATTCGTCCATGACACGGAATGGCTGTGTGTGATGGCAGAAATGATTAGATCTGAGTCCCATCGTGTGAGAAGTTAAAATACACAACCAACACAATCACTCACCGTTTCGAGAGATTCCCCAATGGCAAGCAACAAAGCAAGCGTCGTGAAAGACCGTTCACCACCACTCAAGGCTTTCACATCCTTGTTCTGACTCTTTTGATCATTGGCATCCTAATTGGGAACAAGTCGTCAAGATAATATGAGCCTAATAGTTGGTGTATTGACTTTAACATTCAGCAGTGTGGCGTACCTTTTGAACAATCAGATTCATTCGCTTGCTGTCACTGTAACATGAACGTTAAAGTTGGCTATGAGCAGCTGAAAACTCAAATTATTGGTTCAGATGAATTGAAACACTTACTAGTCGAATTCAATTTCACCACTGGCACCCTTTTTGTTCAAGAACTGATCAAAACTAATATTGGTCATTTGAGCAATATGGGAGCGGAACTGCCTCCATCTCTTCTTGCGCTCCTTCAAATCGATTTCCAGAGATTTCGTCGCCTCATCGATAGCGTTAATCTGTTCCATCTTCGAATCCAAATCTTTCTTAGCACGTAAATATTTTTCGCGTGCTACGGCTGGATCAACTTCAGTTATGCTTCTTTTTGACCTCTCAGTTTCGATCTTTTTCTGCTTGGCATTGACCTTGGCTTTGTAGTGCTTACTATCTTTGTCAGCCTCATAATAGCCAACATCTTCAATTTCTTCCTCGGTAGGATCTCTGTTAGAATCTTCTTCGCCTTCACCTTGGTCAGTAGAGCCTCCTAACTTGGCCTTATCTCGTTCATAATGAAAGGTCATCACACGTGCCACACGTAGAGCCTTGTTCACATTCTCTTCCTGATCAGCGATGACCACCTGCTGCTTTTCCAAGGTATCAACTAATTGCTCAACTTTGCTTCTCAGTTCTTGCACCTTTGCCTCTCGTTTCCCCTTGCCCTATGTATGATAAACAGAACAAAGTTAAAGTTCGAGTACATGTATAACTCATGAGCAATTCATTAAAGACTGCTTACCTTCACATACTCCTCCATCTTTGCTTCTGCTGCCTCCAAATCATCGGCAATTTTATCATTCCGAGCTGACACTTCTTCTAGCTTACTCTTCAGCTCCTCAATACCGGGCCCAAGAGAATCAATTTCGTCTTGCATCACTGATTTGCGTTTTTCCGCTTCTTCAACAGCCTCTTCAGCTTCACTGATGTCATTCTCCATATCGGAGGTATCAATGGTAGGCACTTCTTCGCTAGTCTCGGCTTCGGTTCTCAGGCGATCTAGCTCAGATTCCATTTCTCCAAGCTTCTTTTGCAGCATTACCAATTCCTTTCTGGATTTATTCCACTTCTTTGTCAACTATCGCATCATGCAGACAACAATCCAAACATGAGTGTCAAGAAAAAATAGTGAAAGAAAGTATATTACGACACGTAGAAACTCACATCCAAGCACGCATTGTTCACAGCTTCTTCCTCTGCCTTGTTTCGCTTAAGCTCTTCTGTCAGCCCCTTCAATTCATGCTTGGCAGAGTCAATGGCTCGTGTTCGATCGACTCCAATGGTCTGCTTCATGGGCCTGTCATTGGAGATAACTGTAAGAAATCCACCTTTAGCGTCCCATTGATCACCATTTGGCAAGAAAAAAACTTTCTTCACTTTGCCACGGATGGATTGTCTGCCATTGGAATCGGTGACCAAGAGAGCCCTTTCACTATTCTCCTTGGAATCGGACAATGCACTCTCGTCAATTTTGCAATTGTCTACAAGATAATTGAAGGCCAGTGCGTTTTCAATATTGAGCACACTCGTTACAGTTTCAACACCTTCCGGAGCAGCAGGCGTACGGTACTTTTCTTTCGCAGCCTTAGGGGAGATCTTGTAAATGCCACAATCTCGAATACCACAGCCAGCATCGCGACGGAATCTCTTCATCAACTCCAAATCAGCTGCATGTGTCACGATGAATTTATCCATATTACCAGGTCCAATTGCATGCTCAGCTAGCTTGGCGTATTGTTCTTTTCCAGGTTGGATCTTGAGGTACCTATAATGCAAGAAGGCACAAGACGTTAAGTTCACTATAATACAAACGAAGAGCACTCATAAAGCACTCATCAACAATATTTTCTTACATTCCAACAGGCCCGGCAACTGGACCTTTGAACTTATTATTCTTGATGGCATTTTGTACAAGCTTATTCATGGCTGGTGGAAAAAGATACATGTAATAAAATTAGAGAGGAATGGTAGAGCAGAATCCAGAGTAAAATACTTAATAGCACAAACCTACCTGTACATTTGGGTCCATACATTGAGAGAGACTTCTCTCCTCCCCCTGCCTCAGCTTGAAGATCCCGGATTCTGTATTGGATTGCAGAAACCTATCACGACAGGGAACAACAGTTACATTAGAAAACAAGGTTGTACGGATGAAAAGAACAAGAAAAGGACCACTCACCGCTTTCTCAGTCTGATTTGTCAACTGTTTTTTTTGTTCCTTCTCGGGTTCAATCGCCTGAAACGCTGCCAACTCCTCTCCAATCTTTTCTTTCAAAGGCTCCACCCTTGGTCTTCCATCAGCAATATCACTCTCCAACTGTGCAATTTTGCGAGTTCTCTGTCGTTCTTCTTCGGCTGCGTTTCCTGCCGAATCCAAAATCTCCTTCCTAGCCCTATCTAGACGATTTCGTGCACTTTGAAGCTTCTTTTTCGCACTGCCAATCTCCTTAATCACTATTTTCATATCACGTTCCTTCTCCTTCAAAGGCATTTCGGCCAACTTCAACTCCTTCTCCATCTGAATCTTTACATTGGCAGCCTCTTCACTCTCCCTCGCCAACTCTTCCAACCGTTCCGTTGCAGCAGCCTCCTCATCATCCGTAACGTTCACAGACTTTTCGGCCTCCTCTAAAGCACCCTTGTACTTGTCTAAATTCTTTTGCAATTTGCTCCTATTTTTCATCTCATTCTCCAACTCTTCATTAAATTCCCTATAAGTAGCCCACCCGACCATGGCACGAGCCTGTTGAACCTCAACTTCCAATTTGTCCAACTCTTGAAATTGCTCCCACTCCTTCTTCAATCTCTTGGTATTCTCTTTGGTCGATTCGAGAGCGTCCGAGGCTCTTTGACGTGCCTCCTTCTGTTCTTCAATGTTATCCGCAATGGATGCGTAGGTACTGTCAAGACGTTCGAGTTCGGTGGCTTTGGTGAAGAATGCGTACTTATCTTCTTCTTTGCCCGTGAGAAACTTTTTGGCTTCTTCTTGGTCAAGGACCGCCACTGAGTTGATGAAAGAGATTAGATGAAATAATGTTAGTGAGACAATGAAGAAGCAACCAAAATGAGCCCATGCACGACTTCTTTTTTGAAAGCCCACCGCAGCAACAACTATTCACTACCCAATCAATCAAACATACAACACAAAGTGTGATAGCTCAGGCAGCAGACATACACAGCATTATTGTTCTCCCCACTGTCAACAAAATGTTATCATTTCATTCTGAACCTGAACTGAAACTTGGAGCCAGAACTAGCTTGCTTAGAATGCCCATGCTTGAACCATCTCCAACATTAATTTCACAAGACAATAACAACCATTCCATCATTCAACAAACACTAATATACTGCCACTACCATAAAACTCACCTGGATTATCCACCTGAATATTCAACTGATCCAACATGGCAAACAAATCCTTCTTATTCCTACTCCGTTCCTTCCCACTGGCATCCAACAACTTGAACCCATTATACCCCCCGCCCAAACTAATACACCGTTCCACGGTAATATAATCTCCATACACCTCCGGTTGATACCCGTCCGACCCCCGATTCAACAGAGTCACCCGCAGCTTGGCCCCCGAGCACTGCGTTCCCGACTCTTTTCTCACCAAATCCTTGAGATTCCGCGCCCGGTGGGTTCGTTTGGCATTGGCACCGAGACAGACTTGTATGGCGGCCAATATGGCCGATTTGCCGGAGCCGTTCTGGCCGTGGATGAAGTTGACGTTGCGACAGAGCTTGACGGTGAGTTTTCGGTGACACATGAAGTTTTCGACGGATACCTCGGTGATGATGCCGGCTTCGGCGGGTTTGTTGGGGGGGTTGGTGTGGCGGTCGGTGATGGGGGAGCGGACGGCCGTGGCGGTGATGGTGCGGGAGGGCGAGGAGGTGCGGGATCGTTTGGTGTCGTCGTTATTGTCATAATGATCGTCATCGTCTTCTTCCTTGACGTTGTTGATGTTTTCTTTGGAGCGTTTGACTCTTTTGGAGGTGGGCATGGTGATAATATAAGATGATGGTTGGCTGGTTCGATAGTATTATCTGCTGCTGCTGCTGTTAATATTGCTATGGCTGCCGTCCGTGCTGTTGGTTTAGACGAGAGAAATGACGGCCATGGTCAAGAAGTGAAAGTGAAGTGAAAAGTATTGGGTTTTGTGTCTTGTGTAAAAATAATCTAAATCGGATTTGGCGCGCTCGCAGTAAGCCGTCATTTTTTCTGAATTGCGGGAATCTAGAAATTGTCATTAACGCTTTTCAGATCGCATTGGTGCACGCAAAAACGGCGCGGTGCAAGATAGAGGGAAAGATCGAAGTTACTTGAATTTCACTTACTCCATTTAAGTCAAGAGTAATCTTTTTGAAGTAATTCACTCAGTCTATTTAGTTCAAACCGCAAACAGCCGATCCGCCGACAAACGGTCGAAACCTGTCGAAACACACCCGCCTCCCACAATCATACATACACCAAACAAATACAATAATAAAACCTCAACACAAACAACCATGAGAGAGATTGTTCATTTACAGGCCGGCCAATGCGGTAATCAGATCGGATCCAAATTTTGGCAGGTGCGTTTCGTGCGGAGAGAGATTTGTGATCGATATTGAACTTTGTGTATGTTGTAATTACATCGACGGTGCATGTCCATGGAAGGCAGTGGTTTTGGGATGGTGCGGCGGTGAACGAAGAGATTAAGATGCTGCTTATAGCAGAACCAAATGGTTTGTTGATACTGTGCTTTCAGCTGATGTGGCTATACTATATCTCATGTCCATCTGTGTCTTTGTTGGGGGATGAGTCGCACTCGTGTATTGTCTCATTCACTGGATCATCATCAACACAAACAAATACTCATCCACTACTGCTCTCTCTCTTTCAACCAACCATGGCGAAACTAACCCCAGGTGATGTCTAGGGAACACGGCATCGGAGCCGGAGGCCAATACGAAGGAGCCAACCCCAACCAACTCGAACGCATCAACGTCTACTTCCACGAAGCGGCCAATGGCCGATACGTCCCCCGCGCCGTCTTGACCGACCTCGAACCCGGCACCATGGATGCCATCCGCGCCGGGCCCATGGGAGAGGTCTTCCGGCCCGACAACTTCGTCTTTGGCCAGAGCGGGGCCGGGAACAATTGGGCCAAGGGGCATTACACCGAGGGGGCCGAGCTCGTGGATGCTATCATGGACGTCACGCGTAAGGAGGCCGAGGCATGCGACATGCTGCAGGGGTTTCAAATCACTCATTCCATGGGTGGGGGGACCGGAAGTGGGATGGGGACCCTCCTCGTTAGTAAAGTTAGGGAGGAGTTCCCCGATAGGATCATGACCACTTACTCGGTCGTGCCGTCGCCCAAAGTTTCGGACACCGTCGTGGAACCTTACAATGCCACCTTGTCCATTCATCAGCTTGTCGAGAATGCCGATCAGTGCTACGCCTTGGATAATGAGGCACTCTATGATATCTGCATGAGGACCTTGAAGCTGTCCAACCCATCCTACGGGGATCTCAACCAACTTATTGCCGCGGCCATTTCGGGTACCACCTGCTCTCTTCGTTTCCCCGGACAACTCAACTGCGATCTGCGTAAATTGTCCGTCAATATGGTACCCTTCCCCCGTCTGCACTTTTTCCTAGTGGGATTCGCTCCACTAACCTCCATGGCATCCAAAGAGTTCAGGTCCCTCTCCGTACCCGAATTGACTCAACAGGCATTCGACGCCAAAAATATGATGTGCGCCGCCGACCCCCGTCACGGTCGTTACCTAACCTGCGCCTTGATGTTCCGAGGATCCATGTCCAGCAAGGAAGTAGACGACGAAATGCTCAAAATGGTCTCCAAAAACTCGGGATACTTCGTCGAGTGGATCCCCAATAACTTGAAGGCATCCATCTGTGACATCCCCCCCGCGGGTCTTAAAATGGCATCCGTCTTCGTCGGTAACTCCACCTGTATCCAAGAGGCATGGAAACGCGTCGCGGAACAATTCAGTGTCATGTTCCGTCGTAAGGCCTTTATCCATTGGTATACCGGTGAGGGTATGGATGAGATGGAATTCACTGAGGCGGAATCCAATTTGAATGATTTGGTTAGTGAGTACCAGCAGTATCAGGATGCTACGGTGGGCGATGACGATCTCGACGGTGATTATCAGAATGAATCGGATATTTTGGGTGATGAGTAAAGAGATTAAAAGAGAAGGAGAGAACTAACCGAAACAAAACAATCTTATGGAAGTACCGTGACATGAGTAAATCGACAAAACAAAACACACAGCTGTTACTTATTAGCAGTTTTAGTATGATGTATTGTTGACTTACTTATTAGCGGCAATGTGTACGCAGATTTTTGGACGTTCTTAACCAGATGGGAAACTATTTGACAACAACATACTTCCGATTGGATGTTTCGTTTGGTACACCGTTTTTAGATGGACTTATCGATCACTATATGGTCCAAACTACTTTCATGCTATTCATTTACTTTTGTGTAACCATAGATGGATGGTTACTGTATCAAGTATTACTTGTTGTGTGCAATCATTGTAGAATCGTTTGTTCTCTCTTCTTTCCATTCATGGCACCAGTTATGTACCTACACTATGATAAGCCATCTTCTTGTACAGATAGATGTATCACTCATGTTGTTTTTCCAAAAACAGAAAACACTCCAAAAGCCACATCATGGCCACACAACATTCTGTCTGTAGATAGACATTCTATTGGACTCCAACCTTCCAACTAGTATTATCGGATGAAAAGCTCATGAATCGGAAAGGGAACAGGAATAGACATCATGTTGTGTTCGTGTAATAGACTACGGTAACTTGTTTAACAAAGAACTTTTCTCGAAACATCATTGATTATTCGGCAGCTTTCTCCTCCTTCTCCTCTTTAGGTGGCGGTGGAAAATCTCCAGCATCAATCGAATTCAAAGCCCCCTCCCTCCCAAACAGTATAGTATTCTCCGAAGTCTTTATATGTATTAATTCCAACCCCGCATCGGCACCTGATTCCACGGCAAGAATCTTCAATGCCTCGAATGCACTTTCTAACGATCCGTCGTACGGACCGGTGTTGACTTTAACCTTGACGACGGTGTGTTGATCGAGTAGTTCGCGGAGGGAATTGCCGTGTGTTTTGGTAGCGCCCTTACCGCCGATGCGTAGTAGTGGCTTCTTGGCGTGTAGCCATGCCTTTTGTCGATTGCCCTTGAGTGGCTCTAGGGCTTTTGCGAGGGCCGTTTCAGAAGCAGCATTCGAAGTTGATTGTATTCTTTGTTGACCGGTTTGGCTGTAAGTACTTCTTTGTGATGTGTTGATGACAAATGAAAATGCCGAAAGAGGAGATAGCAGAAGCAGCGTCCATGTAAGGAGCAATGATGATTGCAGTTGGTGCATATTAACAGATGGCTGATGGCTTTAGTAATGTAAACTGGGAATGTTGTACAGGATAAAATGAAGAGAGGGATTGCCTGCATGATGGGTGGCGGGGAAGATGTAGATATCTGTGATCTTTGTGATGGATCTTCGGCGAAGGATT
>JALLPH010000487.1:0-18832 GCA_036939855.1 Cyclotella choctawhatcheeana
GTGCACAATTTACCATTAAGTAACCTTGGAAGTATCTAATCTTAACAATACTAATTCGATTGAGATGCATGGTACGGTGAAAAGCACGCTAAGTGGAAATATGGCACACTAAAGAATGCATACAACCCAGAAGTCTTCAGCTTATCTCATGACAGATATTTACTGCAAATTGCTGCAGATGAGGTAGGTACTAGGTACTACGAATGTTTTCAATTGTTTGATGGGCTAAAGGGGTAATGATTAATGATTACATATGATGATTAAATAAGTAATCTATCAAACATAGTTGCGAAGCTCATTTCCGTAGTAAGACAATGCGAACCTGCAAGAGTTCATAATCGAATGGGGTGGTTATAGAATTTGGCTGACCTATTTTGATTCTTCTACTTCCTTTCTCCACTGTTCCAAAAACATATGTGCATCATCCAAACCGCTTTTATGCCAATCTTTCAATACTTGCGGAGATGCAGCTCCAGCCGAGAAAACGAAAGATGTTATTGACCGACGGTCGCCTCTACACTTCAAATCGACCCCATCGGAGGTTGATTGTTGCTTTTTTTCTTTTATTTATGGGTGGAGGAGGCGTCTATCTATCCTTTGAATTGAGTGATGTGAGAGGCAATGCCAGCACATACAGTTAAAATCTTACTTGTTTTTGGCAAGAAAATAGTCAAAACAGACAATAAAACACTTACCAATCAACCGGAAATAGTCGAAATCCCTCCTACATTATCATCGCGAGTTGTGGTTTGCTTGGCAGTTGTGGCGGAGGCTGTATTTGATGAGTTACAGCCGGACGAAGTGGACGAATTGGTGATGTTCGTGTTCGGCCGTGTCGGTGACACCGGAGCAAATACGAAGGAAACGGAGGCAGCGATGACACCTCCGGGTGAATAGACGTTGGCGCTGGGGGTAGATGTATCGTCTGCGGCGGGGGGGGAGGTTGAACTCACGGCCGTTGTTGAGAAACAGCGGCCAAAAGCGTCGACGATGGTGCCGTCATGGTCGAACGTGCACTTCCGTAATTGTGCTGCGCCACTGTGGCTGGGCAAGGGTCGCACTAAGAGCGGATCTGAGATCGTAGGGACCTGCTCTAAGGCTGCCCCGAGGTCACTACGATCTCTGATTGTGCCTAACTGTAATGTGAAGGCAACAATATTGGCGAGCGGGCCTTGATTTCGAGGTTTGCTCTTCAATTGAAAAGTTGGAGATCGGGCGATCGAGAGGGCTCTGGAGAGGCGACGCGAGATTGGGGGGAGCGTATCTCGCTAAGGTATCCAAAGTAGGAGTAGATTAAAGATACCTCATTTGTATGTGATTCAAAAAAAGGCTAGATAAGATTTAGCATGGCACCCCCTAACTTTGCGTTGGCATCAAGGTTTTCATTAATAGCGTATCTTTTGTCTTCTTGATTGCAGCATCAAAGCAAGGACTCACTTTCATATCACTCATCACCTGATCCATGGTTAGGGTTCTTTTCATTTATTTCCATTTCCAAATTAGAAATTAGAATAAGTCTAAACCGCTAAGGAGTTGCACCTGGCCTCACTTTAATTACATACATAAGTAGATTTACTGTAATAAATCACTACAAATATCACTTGCTCTATCTTTGTATCTAGAAAATTGATCATAATTCCTGAGGACGAGTGACAAGTCGTGACTGAACTGAATCATTCATCTTATTGTGAGGTCTGAATGAGATGAGTACTACCACCTATCTGACATCAGCGTGCACACGGGTGGAAAAGGGCCCGAGGACCTGGGCCTGAAAACAAATAACGGCGCCAATAACCCACATCAGCAGGTGATGGAAGGAGGGGTGACATCATAGTTAATAGATATTTGCTAACAAAAACTAAACCCACCTACCCCAATGGGCCGCATTTACCCTCATTTGTGTAGCCCAGGCCCCACAGTACCTTGCCCTTCAAAACAATCCGCCATTCAATACTTTTGATAGGTAGCTGGGTACCCAAACGCCGGTTAAAGCCTGGGACTAGATTTTTCAGATTAAAGATACCAATGGTAACCCAACAGATACCAATTACCCAGTAGGTACCCAAGACCAAGACTGCCTGCCAGGGATGACCTCTCTTGGTTACTAAGTACCCTGTTACTCTTGGCGTTAGACAGCAAATATGTGACCACCTGCCAGAGGATACCCTTATTTTCAGTTAGCATTAGGGGAGTACCAAGGGAATGGGCAAGGAGATGTCACCCTCCCATGGTAGTCAGGGCTTGCTACACCTACCATAGTTGTAAATAAATCTTTGGAGTTTGGATTGATTGATTGATTGATTGATTATGGTTCTACTAAGATGAGTGACTATTAATATTAACAATTGAAATAACAATTGTGAATTGAACCAAAAGGGAACCAGCTACATAGGATAGGGTCTCACATCAAGGTCAGATGATCATCAAACAAAGCTGTCTCTTGGCTTTCCAAGAATGCCTCCCTGTTATCAATCAACAGTCAACAATGGAGGGTTGACTCCGTGGCAGAGCGTAAAAAGGGGGGGATCGTGATTAAGTGGCATGACTTCTTTTTTAGATACACTAAATTGGCCATCCTAAACATCTCCACCCATCATTATTCTTTCATTTCCCCAATCCACCTTCTCTCTCCTTTTATCTACTCGACTCGATCTCTCCATTCTATTCTCATACTCAAACTCTCCCCTGAAGAGTAGATTGGTGCGTCTATTTGCTTCCAATACAAAAATACGTATGGATGTAATGTCAATCAACACAGTAGGGACGGGTTGACGTCCGTTTTTGGCTTTTCTTTATGCCATGATCGAAGAGAGCACAAAGGTGAGAGACTTTTCAAGGACAATATGAAGTGCATTAGCGGTAGTGAATAGGGGGCAATTATTTGTTTATTATACACCAAATTGGCCCGCCCCCTAAACCGACAATGGCCAACTCTCCACGCGTCATTCCCGCCACAAAAATAAAATCCACGCACATGAAATCTTCGAAACCACACCACACACCACACACCACTCACACACCTTCACACACACACAAAAACCATGAGCACCGATCAACCTCCTCGCAATAACAACAGATCCAATAACAACAGATCCAACAACAACAACACTCGCCGCGGAGGAGGCAGAGGACGCTCCGGTCGCGGTCGAGGTCATCGTGACGCCGTCACCAATTTTGCCGGCCGCGCTCCCAAACAATTCAGCAGCAGTGGTAGTGCACCGTCCAATAATAATTCACGCGGATTAGGCGATCGTTCGCCGTTCATTCTTCCGGTGCATCCCGCTTTGGATGCCTTGCAGACCGATCATGAAGCAGCATTATCATTATCATCATCGCCGACCAAAGCTAACACGTCTTCTTCACCAGCAGCTTCTGCTTCAGCATCACCATCAACAGTGCAAGATCATCAACACTGTCTGATATGCTACTCCTCCTCCCTCCATCGACATCGTACACTCTCCCCCTGCGGCCACGATGATATTTGCGCCGCATGTACCGTCCGGTTGCGATATTTGCATAATGATAATAAGTGCGTGGTTTGTAAGGCTGTTAATGACGTGGTGATTGTTCATGACGATCTTGATGATGGTAATACTGGTGCTGCTGCTGATGGTAATGTTGTTAATCACAATGAGTCAAAGAAGAAATTCATCGATTACAATACATGGGGCGAAGACATTGTGGGGAATACACACATTTATCGTTCCGATTGCGGGATGCATTTTCCTACTCAATACTATCAGGAGATTGTGGTACCGTTGTTTGGGTATCAGTGTGGATTGAATGGGTGTGATTTCGATCAGAGCGAATTGTACGTCAATCAGAATGATGAGTGCATTGACGATAACGAGGGGACGAAGAAGAATGGTACTAAAACAAATAATCAAAACAGAGTCAAGAATAATATGAAACGATTGACAAACCTAGACGCACTCAAATCCCATCTCCGAACATCACACGGTCGTACCATGTGTGATTTATGCATCGTAAACAAACGAGACTTTGTATCTAAATTGGGACGATTCACGCCCGAGGGTATTAAATGTCATTTAACCAAGGGGGACGGGGATGACACGGGGTTTACGGGTCATCCGTTGTGTGAATTTTGTAGACCGCTAAGGTTTTATGATATTGTGAAATTGCATGAACATCTTAATAAGGAGCATTACAAGTGTCACATTTGGTGAGTATGTATACATGTATTGATTGATTGATTGATTGATTGAGAATACACATTGTGTCTTTCATATTTTGATTGATTGATTGTTTGTTTTGAATGAGAATGAGAATACCTCGTTGTACCTGCTTTTGCCCCATCCAAACCTACTCACATATTCATTATTATTATTATTACAGTGACAAGATGGGTAGGCCCAATCAATTCTTCAAGGACTACCCCCGTCTCGAGACGCATTTCGATAGAGCACACTTCATGTGTCACGATAAACAATGCCTCGAGGCACGATTCGTAGTATTCGAGAATGAGATTGATTTACGTGCCCACGAGGCCAATGTTCACGGTGTCGCCAGAGGACGGGGCGATTCGAAAATCAAATTGGAATTTCGTGTTAGGAGAGAGGGGGAGCAATTCGAGAATCATCAATCAGTGCCCACCGGAGATGATTTTCAGTATGGATTGAACGGTGAGGCATTCGTTCCGGAGGCATTGCCCGGTGAGAATGCAGATCAACAGCAGAGGCAGGTGAATGAACCGGATATTTCGGATCCGAATCATGCGGCGAGGACTGCAGAGTTTAGAGCTAGGGCGGCGCAAATTCGACAACAGAATGGGACGGCAGGTGGTGGAGGCGATGCAGAAGCTTTTCCCGTGCTTGGTGGCAGAAGTGCGACAGCGGAAGGAGGTACGGGGTTGTTGGTGGGATGGTCGGGTGGTTCGGGGGCAGCATCCTCTGCAAGTTCGCGACTTAGGAAGAAACCAGTGGGTCAAGTTACACAAGAAGACTTTCCGTCATTGGGCGGTGGTAGCTCTAACACTCAGACCAATCGTTACAAAGCACTTGGATTAGGTGCAAAGAAGACAAATCAACCTACATTACCGTCGGGAGTGAACTTTTCAGCTGTTGCAGCCAGCACGAGTCATAGCAGAAGACCTGCATCTGCGCCTACATCTACATCAAAACCAATCTCGACTGTATCCTATGCTTCATCCATGCCGATATCACGTCCTCCAGACATGAGTAGTAACAATTTCCCATCGCTTGGCATGGGATCGAAGAAAGCACCTACACCATTTGTTCCTGGAACCAATTCTACCAGGGCTCCCGATGTAATGTCTGCAAACAACTTTCCTTCCTTAGCGGGTCCATCATCTAATATTAAGAAAACGAAGACACCTACAACCAATGCTAATCCATATGCTGCGGCTCAAGCTCACGCGAAAAAGCTACGAGAACAGCATGGATCGGATCCCTTCCCAGCACTATCAAATTCATCTGACTTTCCTCCACCTCCAACCAGTACAACTGCAAAACGACCCAATGTTTCTACCGCGCTTGCCCCTAAAAAGCCTCCACCCGTGGATAATATACTGCAGTTCCCACCCCCTCCCACAGCATCATTAGCAGGTGCCACTGCAGCAAAGAAACAGTCCAGCAATAATTCAACTGCTGATCTTAAAGCGGGCATGAGTACAGTACAACAACTCAAGGAAGAATTAGGTTCGGTGCGTTACAAAAAGCTCAAATCCTTGACTAAAGAGTTTGCCTCTGGTTCCACATTACCAGAGCAATACGTAGAGGAGTCAGCTGCGTTATTTAATAAAGGATTGGCGGATACAGTCTTTTGGATGCACGTTCCCGATTTGATTACGTCATGTCCAAATACGGATGGTGTCAATCGTGCATTGCAGCATTTAGAGAGTCTACGATTGGCGAATCAATTGCAGGAGGTTGAATTTAGAGGTTGATTATGAGTTTCTAGGTGTTACTTGCTGCTTTAGCTGAATAGTAACAACGTTATTTTTCCTCTTTTACTGGTCTACAGTAGGATTACTTAGTATATACATTCTAACAAAACTGGCCACCCCCTTCCCTTTTAGAGGAGGAAGTATATGGCATTGATTGTTTAGCTTATGCAGGCAACAGGCAATAAACGGAGAGTCCGTTAACCCAATGATGGGATTTTCTTTGGATATTCATCGAACTAGTGTATTTTTGTGCTGCCCAAGTTCTTCAATAAATCTGAACCCATAAGTTTTTGCAAGGCCAGATAGTCTCCTCGAGGATCGTACCATACGAATTCGATTGCGTTCAGGGCATCAATACGTTCTTGTGAAAGTCTTCTGGCTTTGTATTCATTTCGCTGTGTTCGAACCCATGTGCCTAGTGACGGGTTTTCCTTGAACCTGGATGGAACTAGGGCATCACCATGATCTTTAATGTACCGTCGAAGTTCTTCGTATCGCTTTGACCATTGGTCTTCTTGAGCATCCCACACGAATTTGATTTCGTTCAGGGCATCTGCACGTTTGTCAGAGATAGTATTAGCTTTGTATTCTTTTCGTTGTGTACTGACCCATTCACCCAGTGGTGGGTTAGCTTCATACTCTTGAGGAACTAGAGTGTCACCGTAATCTTTTTTATATTGCAATAATTCTTTGTATCGTTCTGACCACTGGTCTTCATAAGGATTCCACACGAATTCGATTGCATTCAGGGCATTTATACGTTCTTGTGAAAGTTTTCCAGCTCTACATGCTTTACGTTGCTCATCAACCCATGTACATAGTGAATGGTTTTCCTTAAAACTTGCCGGGACTAATGTACCACCATGATCTTTCTTATACTTTCGAAGTTCCTCGTATCGCTTCGACCATTGGTCGTCTAGAGGAGCCCACACGAATTCAATTTCATTCAGGGCATCAATACGTTCCGGTGAAAGCCTTCCAGCTTTATATTCATTTCGCTGTGTTTGAACCCATAAGCCTAGTGACCTATTTTCCTTGTATCGTTTTGGAACTAGAGTGTTGTCATATGTATCTTTGTACTCCAGAAGTTCCTTGAATCGTTTTGACCACCTGTCTTCTAAATGGTCCCACACGAAGCCTATTTCATCCAAGGCATTTGTACGTTCAGAAGAAAGGTTGTTTGCTTTATATACCCGTCTCTGCATGTGAACCCACTTTCCTAGTGATGGATTAGGTTTATAGTCTCGAGGAACTAGGGTGTCGCCTTGATCTTTTTTATATTGCAAAAGTTGTTTATACAGACCCCACCACTTTTCTTCATAAAAATTCCACACGAATCCGATTTTGTTCAATGCATCAATGCGTTGAGAAGAAAGATTGTTGGCTTTGTATTTTTTTCGCTGTGTATAGACCCACAAACCTAGTGGTGGGTTAGCTTCGTAGCTTGAGGGAACTAATGTGTTGCCGTGCTTTTCTTTATACTCCAATAGTTCTTCGTATCGCTCTAACCATTCGTCGCTCCTTTCCCAGATGAATCCAACTTCAACAGTGTCCAACTTTTGTATATGCTTGGATGAAAGGCTGTTACCCACATACTCCATGCGCTGTCTATCGACCCACTCTCCAAGTAATGTGCCATCTTTTGACTTGTAATCAAATGGAACTAAGGCATTACCATGTTCCTTTATATATTCAAGTAATCCTGGGATGTCATACAATACAAACTAAAACTTAGATATTGAACGCACGGCGCAATTATCTACGAAACAATTGTTTACGCACCTGGATATCCCTTATCCCATAACACAATAGCTGGCATCTTCTTTCCTGTCGATCTGAAACGGTGCTGTTGTACAAATAGGCCAGAGATATGGCACAAGTTTGGTTGACACAACCCCCATCCATGTGATGTAAACGAAATTGTAGCCTTTAGAGGCAAATGAGATTTTAATTGTTTCTGCTGTGACCTTCGTCCATCTTTAAAGAATCTCATTCCTGCTCTCATGATCATGGTTGACTTATATTGTTTGACTAGAGAGTCATCCCGTCGAACAGAGCATAGCCCGTTGCTGTTTGAGGGGAAGGATTTTGGTGAGTCGCAACAGATTAGGGGGCTTAAAATGCAGATACAAAAGATCTCTGTCGTTGAATTGGCTCAATTACTCCCTAAAAATTAGATTTTGATACAGCATTTTGCTTGAGATTGCTTGTGCTGTCGCTGCACTCTCGCAAATTTGTCCCGCAGCCTGCCGCCAAACCGTCGCCTCAACATTAGCATTATTCATCTCTCTGCCTCCTGCACTAATCAGTCATGCCATCGCGTAAGAAATTGCAGGGACAGTATAGAAAGGCCAAGTGGGCGACTACTGCAGCAACGACTCGACACAATACTGCCTGCGATCATCTTGGCGAGGGAAGAAATTGGTCGGGGGATAATTGGAACGCAGCTGGTAAATTTTGGTTAAATTGTGTAGACCTCTGTCATGCTTGACACTTCCATGAAACTTTAAACATGTATAGATTCATTCGAATCTCCTACGATGCATCTAACCAATTGAACGATATCCGAAAGCAATTGTTCAGAAGAATGATGGTATCACATGGAACAGCAATAGATCTCACAAAAGAGTCTCGAATCGATGGGTTATTCGTTAATATCTTGATGATTCTGGTGATTGAAGTAAGGGACAAATACGATGGAGACATGAACGATCATGTCGCAATTGAAATCAGAAAACGTTTCGATGACATCATCGAGTGTCCTCGAGAAACAGTGCGATTCCTTCATAGGCGAAACTCATGTGATTGCCTCAAAGAAACTTATTACAATCTGAAAGAGAGCACGAAAAGAAAATCGTATTGCTGGAACTGTTATCAAATATTTGACATTAGAACATTTAAGCGGTGCGTGAGTTGCAATGTGGCACAATATTGTTCATACGATTGTGCAATGGCTTGTTGGCAACAGCACAGAAATGAGCAGTGCAAAGTATTTCAGACCGAACAGTCAAAAGAGTTGTAGATTTAAAGCATTGTTGTTGCTGATTATGAAGTTGTAGCATTTTGAGGCTTGACTGTGATTGTTTTGATGGACGCAATGGATTATGTCATTCCTGGACTCGTGATCATATTTGCGACTTGTTATTTCATTAGTCAGCCGTTAACCTTCAAAGAAAAAACATCTATTACCATGCCTCAACAAGGAAGACAGATCTCACGAAAGAGTTTAATAAAGCTGCTGGAATGTTGGGTATTGTGTGCAAGAATATGCAGGAGATTCACCAATTAAAGTATACACCCACAAGGAAATTTAAGATTTGGAAAGCATCAATGCCACAATAATAATTAGCTAGTAAGTACCTCTAACATCAACAATTATGAACCATAGGCGGTCCGATCAGTTCTTCAATTCCCTTCGGTCCCACGATATAACTCCCAGAGTGCAAATTTGCTGCATCTTTATTCATGTAATGTCTCACTGCAAAGACATCGTTGGAAAATGAACTACCCCTAACACCAACAAAGATATCTGCGCTTACTGACGTAAAGAAGTCGATTATAGATGCAGTCAGTTCCACTGCTCCTAAATCTGCCGGCGAAAAAGAAGTTGTTGAAGTTGATTGCATTGAATTCATTTTGGTAAATTTTACTTGAGATGCAGTACTTGCCCCCGATTCAAATATGGGTACTCGGTTAACTCCATTGATTCGAGCATTCAACAACGCTTCCCTGTTACCAATCATGAGATTTTTCAATGGCATTGCTTTTGGATCCGTTCGGGGCGGTTTTAATACCTGAAGGGCACTAATTGCCACAAATATCAAGTCGAAATTAAATTTTTGGTTTGCGATTATTGTTGTAGTATTGTTTGTAGAAAAGGACGGATAGGTGCTAATATGTTGAAATACTTTGGTGAGATTTTGCTCCATGTCTAATGATCACACCGAGAATTGTTTTTGAAAAAAAAGAGTAGAGACAACATTTATGAAGAAATAATAGACGAATCATATATAACTGTGTAATGAAAAACAAAAACTCACATACATGACAACGATGTGTTATCATATCATGCTCGACTCGAGGATGCAAAGCCATTAATCTATAATAACCCTTCTCATAATCTTTCTTGTTATTTGCCACAGCATTCCTAACGGCAGTATCCATAACCGTCTTTAACGCCATACTCGGTCTCAATAACTGAAAGACCGATTGTTCAATCACTGCTCGATCTTCAAACGTATCAGAATGTTTAATTCTGGGTAATCCAAAGTATCTACCCCAGAGTAAGCCGGCTCCCTTCCCCGCCCCAAGGGGTATCAAATACGTGGAATTATTCTTGCCGTTACCACGACAATGAGAAAGCGGATTGTCTTGTATTTGTGCATTGAGATCAATCTTGCGCATATTTGTCGTGTTGGATCGCAGAAACTGTTCATCCAATCCATTCCACAATTCACTCGTTACATTAAAACAAGCTCCGCCATACGGTTCCAGTATGGTCTCATCGTATCGAACTAACTTGGGTAAATCCTTCTCTTCCGCCCTAACATTCCAGTAGTGCACATCAAACAAGTATTCGTGACCTATTGCCTTGCCTTTGAAGTAGGCATCGCCCCAATGTATCGAGGGCAACAGTACTTGAGATATGTTGAATGTATTGGCATAATCGACAAATGCCACGAATCGCATGTGTTGATTGCGGAATCCCCCGAGGAAATGTGGATCGAGTAAGACTAGAGTTGGGACGGGTTGGGGCTGGGTTGACTTGATAATGTTATTATTGTAGTCGCTGCTTATTGTGCTTGGGCCATCTAGAAGATTGCTTTGGCCATATTCAAAGTACTGTCTCGTTAGAATTGCATGTAGATGGAGGTCGGAGAAGATGGCGACGGTTGTTACAGCAACGATCGCAATGATCCATTGTTTGCAAATGGAGGACGCCATCATCTATCAATTCTATCAACTCACATAATGCACCATGCACCAGCCTGCACGACCAGCCACCATTTTCAGGCCCCAATATCTACAGTAAACTACTTATTACAAAGTGTACCCCCCGGGGGTACACTTTAGCCTGGATTTGGAGGGGTACGATATGTAGCCTTAATTGTGTCTATCTAGAGTCGGTTGGGTTAGACGCTGGCTCGAAGTTGCTTTGTCACGCTCTGTCTCCCCATAGAAAGAATGGTGTGTTTGTCAGTACATAGTGCATAGGGTGCATATGCAAATGTTATATAAAGCTTGACGGATAATAGCCAGGTTGAGTCTAATTCTTGAACCGAAGAAGACAAACACTCTATGACGCATGCAACGTGAGCTTGTTGAATTGTTGCAGTTGAGTTTATCGCCACACCAATAATAGTAATAGACATTGATTGATCAAATCAAATCATGATATAACATGTGTGCGTGAAAATGAAGTAGATATTTGTAACAATGCTTAGATAAAATGCCATTACAACAACTCTGGGCATAATATTCGCATAAGTTGTTGATTGTACTCTCGATTAAGGATGGAATTCACATGCACATCATCCAAATACCAACTAATTGGAACTTTTGTATTGATAGTGGTTCTATCAAATAACAAGTCATCGTTACACTTTACTTTGGATGCATCAAATAGAACACTTGGATCCTTCACATTACGACGTTTTGGTGGATGACTGATGAGATATGGTTTTACTGCTGGATACATCCTCCCAAATTCTTGTAACGAGCAAGATAAATCCGATTGCTTTTGTAAGTCATTCTGCTCCTCCCACCCAAGATTCACGAATAGATGAAGATTATGATAATTGTGAAAGAATTGTGGTATTGCTTCCCAAAGTGATTTGTTCGTATTACCAGAGAATGCATTTTTGCAAGGGACATCTGCAGTATTAATCAATCGTCCACATTTACCACCCGGTTTGCAACACTTTGGCGAAAAGTCAAATGAGCTGTACGGAGGGAAATCTTCCCCAAATTGAACCAAGTTGATAGTATTGAGTAGATATATCAGATTGATTTGACCATGTTGTGTGTTCCTTTGTACATATCGATTTTCGATATTGTGGCTTTGCCATTTTATCCCTCGGTTATCTGGTCTTGCACAATCGCACAAAGCAGTCTGATTTTCATCATATATACTACCCAATTGTGTGCGATTGTTAACGTTAACATCATCATCTGTAAGCATGCGAGTTGATATATTGTACCAATCACCCCATGCTCCTCCTGCCTTTGTATGCATAATTAGGAGACATTCTTCGTCAGGTTCTTTGGCATTGTAATCATCTTCACATTTCATAAATCGTTTAGTCTTTAAAAAGCTGGCAAGATTCATCCATTGGTATCGTACCCTTGAGTCGCCTATGAAAATTATTGTTTTGTTTGCTAGACACTTTTGGACCCCATCATGTGTAAAGTCTTTGATCTCTATAGTTTCGTTGGTAGTGTAGTTGTTTATATATTCACTACTACTGGCATCGGCTAGCCCTGCTGAAGATGCACCAAAAGGGAAATAATGTGGATCTTTGTTATTATCAAAGCACCAATTTGGTGGTAGCTCGCTACTCCTTGCACATGGCATAGACTGAACATATAATGGTTTAGGGGGATTTCCTCCCACCTCAGCATCTAATAATATTATGCCAGAGAGTACCTTTGTTGTAGAGATAATTTGGTTGAGCGCAAGGTAGGAGCATATCGTGATAATTAATACGATCCGCGACACAGATGATGCCATGATATTTATTACGCTGTACTAGGTATTGCCTCTTGCCAACGAACAACGAATGGTACGACACGACGCCTAAGAGAACTGCTCGGGACAACAAGGGATCGATGAAAGAGATCGGTTGATGAGAGCAAAAAGTGAGATCTAGAAGTTAGATGGCTACATCTACGGAAAGAGCTTGGAAGCAGAGGTGCGCCGTTGGATGCAAGTGCAACGGAACCTCAACGTCCAACGGAAGGTCAGTGCAACGGAAGCCACAAGTGTGAGTAAGAGTGACGCGTGTCACTCTTACGCGACCCAAAAAAGGTTGACGAGGATGCCGAGTAGGCTTGTGGGTTTAGTCGGCGAGATTTGAGGCAAATGTTGGCAACCGCCGACATGTAGGCGATGTCGGCGCCATAACAACACTATTTGAGGTATCGTATGACGTCATAATGATGTCATACGTGTCGTATTGTTAAGTATGTCACACATTATGTGACGTCAACCGCGAGATCTCGAAAACCAGGCACATGTCGGCACGCCGACAGGCCGACAATACCCACAAGCCTAATGCCGAGTCATGAGACAAACACAAAAGTGGCTGCTGGAAAGCTGACCTAATGAATTGCTGAGATGATACCCAAAGGAACGACTGGAACCGCGGCCGAAAGCCTCTCACGATAGCTACACCGGACGACAACGCTTGCCGGTGCTCACGCAGGACTCAAACTTTATTGATGTTGGAGGAAAAGTTAAACCTCCTGGGTAGGGGTGTACAGTACCGAAGACCTTTTGTCAACGGTAGAGGCTTGCGGGGTCGGTTCCCAATGAAAGTGTAGTGAGCATAGTACATGCCACGTTGGAAATTGTAGTTATAGTGACGCCACGGTCGACATGTATCGAGTATGACGGCATGGTCAAATCAGGTACTGCGTTGTGAAACATGCTGCTGTGTGAAGACAAAATGCGCCAATCATCGAGGGATATGCGATCGCGGGTCTTACGACCGTTGATAGTGGCAAACTCAAATGGCCCATGAATGTATGACGATTCGTGGGTGAGGTTGATCCACTGACGAAAGGGGCGAAGGTTGCGACGTGCAGCAAGGGACTTGGAAGTGTCAGACGGGCGTATTAAGTGTGTTTGACTTGTTTGGGTGGGCGAAATAATGTCGCCAAGATAATGATATTGTAACCAAAATCGCTGGTTAATGTTGTTGTACCGAATATCGTCGGTATGGGAGATGTAGAAATCAACTAAGAATTTTCCATCCTGCAAGCAGGCAGGATGTAATGACATAGTGTCAGCGAAAGCTACCCGTACTAACCTCCATTCTGAATAATTGGTGGAAATGGGTAGAGAGATGAAAAAGAGTTTGTCTTGACTATTGATAATGGCAGGGGCCAATGTAGAAATTTCAGGCACTGAAGGGGCGGCAGTGGTAGGTGCGGCAGGAGGGGGACCTGTATAAAGTAATGGGGCCATTTCGACGCTGTCCGTTGGCTCCTCAGTGAAGGAGTGTTCTTCATTTGGCTGCCATGGGAAGGGTGCAAGTTCTTCATTGAGCTCGGAGACAGTGGGCCAGTAGAAATCATCCGCTCGAATTGTGGTTGAGAAGTGTGCTGGTACGGAAAATGGTTGTGAGGGTTTGAAACCAGAAATGCCGGCTTCATGATACGGAGACTTGGAGATGGGGCGATAGAGTTGACTGAACCTGGTGTCAGGACCATCGATGGGAGCAAAAGGGACCAATTCGAGAGGGAATGGTGATAACATGGATGCATGCTTCTTGTCAGTCCGAGATGGTCTATGGCAGTGCTCAATTCGATAAGAGGCTCCTGGTAGTTTCTCAGTAATGCGCCAGGGTCCAGTCATTGGATACATCAATTTCCCGACACGACCACGAGTAGCGTCTGATTTAGTGGCTCGTTGTGCAAAGACAATGTCTCCTATGTCATAAATGCGAGGGTTAGGGCGATTGCGGTTGACATACTCACGATGCCAGCTGCGATGCTCATCGAGGAGAACTTTTGCAATTTCCCTGGAGGCTGATAGAAGTTGAGCTTGATCTCTGGCGTAATTGGTCACGTTTGCGGCGGAGGATGTCAGCTCGAGATGGTTGGATGTACTGTAGTCAATAGGGAAGTGGAACACACGGCCAGTGACCACGAGGCTACGCGGGATATCCGTACCGGCAACTGGCGCCGAGTTCCACGCGTATAAGAGCAGTAAAATAGATTCGGATGAGACACGCACCGATTCTCGCTCATTGGTCATTATTTTGAGGCCTTTGTCCAGAAATAAATTGACACGTTCAACAAGCATGGCATTATAGTTTCCTCCAGAAATGACGTGGGAATTCAAATTTAAGAGATGAATAACGTCACGAAAGACGCCAAAGAATTTGCTATCTTTGTCTAGGACGACAGTGTGGCATAGACCATATCGAAGGAGGATGCGCATCAGTGCTGCAGCAAAGCCAGTAGCGTCTTTTGATTTGACAGGTTCCATAACTGCGAAGGCGGTCATTGCATCGGCGACGATAAGGTATACGACGGTAACAGTGGTGACGTTTCCTTCTTCATCTTTAACGGATTGGCAGAGGCCTTCAAGGGCAGCATGAGGCTTGTTCGTATACCCAGGGCATAGCGTACGAAAGACACTATTCTCGATGGTGGGTAAAGCAATCTTGAGGTATAGTTTCTCAATGATTTCCATGGCAGATGTATCATCAATTGAAGCATTGGCAACACCGAAAGGGGCATCTGCAAGGGTGATCGGTCCTTCATGCGATACGTGATGGAGAATTTGATCCTTGAATTCCACTGCAGAGAGTGTTCGGAGGTCTGCCGCTCCATGGAAAGTAGTGAGCATACGGGGGTTACCAGCACCATTGAGTACTTCAACGCTTGTTTGGGGCAATTCGAAAAAGTATTCTGCTCGCAGAATAGTGTTATCTTCGGGAGTAGCATCGGTGCACAGATCTCGGTAATCGAGATTAATTCGTACGCGGACGAATTTAACATCATCAGGACGGCAGTCGGGGACGGGGCCATTCTGCACGGGCTTGAGAATATTAATGTCTGCAGCAGTGGCAGCGTTGGCCATGGCAGCACCCGTACTGTTGTGCCATGAGAGGATGGTAAGATGGTTGAAATCGTGCCAATGGGACATGAAATGATGATCCATATCATGCTTCAGTCCGGCAACGGTGGTTCCTGAGTCAAGCAGCTGTCCCATTTGGTCAATATACGTTTGATTAGGGAGGCGGAGGTCCTTCAAAGAGGTGGTAGTGGTCCAAAAGCCGTAGGCTTTCTCTTCGATAGGCATGAGGGCGTTAAGGCGGGGGTAGACGTAGCACGTCTTACTTCCGACGACATGCTGGACAAGCTCTTTCAGGAGGAAGCGGCCTCTCGTAATAGACGAAGGGGGATCAGACATGGCGAATACGACGATGAGGAATGGATTCGATGCTACAGGAGGCACCACCTAAGAGAACTGCTCGGGACAACAAGGGATCGATGAAAGAGATCGGTTGATGAGAGCAAAAAGTGAGATCTNGCGGAGGATCTCCCCCCGGCGGGCAAAGCGGGAGCAATGTGCGCGTGGTTCACGTCGGACGGGCCAGTGCATTTGTAGGTTTGTGGTATGTAGGTTTTGTAGGTTTATGAACCTACAAAATTTATACATGTTTTTTTGTAGGTTTACTCGCGATTACCTTTCTCGACCCATACAATTACAATGTAAAATTAAAGGTAATCGCGAGCTCTTCATCGCCACACAATAATCTCCAGAGCCATCAACCACAACCATGGTTATCTCGGCTTGTGGAGGTCCGATTGACCCCATCTTTGGATCAATAACTATCAGGAACAGGCAGGCGAGTTGGTTTTGTGTGTGACATTCTGGGGGAAATGATTCTAACTCAGTTATATTATGTGTTTTATACTTTTCAGTGGGAGGAGCCATCAATAACTACCTGAACCTTCACCCAGACAAGCATATCTCCGCTTGTGGAGGTCCATTTCACCCAATCTTTGAATCAATAACTATCAGGAATAGGCAGGCGAGTTGGTTCTGTGTGTGACATTGTGGAGGAAATAATTCTAACTCTATTATATTCTGTGATTCATACTTTTCAGTGGGGGGAGCTACATACACCAACACCCAGACAAGCATATCTCGGCTTGTGGAGGTCCATTTGACCCAATCTTTGGATCAATAACTATCAGGATCAGGCAGGCGAGTTGGTTTTGTGTGTGACATTCTGGAGGAAATGATTCTAACTCAGTTATATTATGTGTTTTATACTTTTCAGTGGGGGGAGCTACATACACCATCACCCAGACAAGCATATCTCCGCTTGTGAAGGTCCATTAGACCCAATCTTTGAATCAGGAGAAGCAGAGGCACCAACAGTACAAGGAGCGACAAGAGGAGGAAGAGGGATCAGGCAAGGCAAGATAGATATAGAGTCAGTAGGATGTCGAGGGAACAGAAACGGAGGATGAGACAGTTTACCTCCGGATCTCGGAAATTTATGAAGTCAATACAATTGTCACACACTGAGTTGAGAGATGGAGTGAAAAGTTATGACAAAGAGCGTGCAGACTATTCCATCCCAACGCATATTGACCCTGATCTGGCGGCAGTAGATCGTGCCTCGGCCACAGAGGCACGTGAGATCAACACGCTATTGCACCTTCTGCATGAAGGCGGTGTAGGATCTATCAGTCATGATAAACGAGCGGGGTGGGTGCGAATAATGTTTGAGAACTTCAATAGCATCGGAATTGGAACACAGGGGTGGAAAATGGACAGGCTGAATCACCTTATTAAGCAGCTTAAAATAGATATCGTATCGGGGTGTGAAACCAATTTGGATTGGCGACAGCAGTCGGATGATATGATTGATCTATTAGCTCCCACACAAGCTAAGCGAGGTACTGTGGCACACAACACGACTGGTGATCTCCTCCACCGGAATCAGCGAGGTGGCACGATGATTTCAGCCATTGGACGCCTATGTGACACTGTCTCGTCAACTGACGGAATCGGACGGGATCCAACCAACCTGGGCAGGTGGTGCTGGATTCAACTTGGCAATGACGACATAAGGACATACGTCGTCTCTGCCTACGTCCCGTGCAAACCTGGCCGTAATTCAGCAGGTGAGACAGTGTGGGAGCAACAGCAGTGCTATTTTCAATCAATTGGAGACTTTCGAGATCCTGATGTCATCATGATGGAGGACCTAATCACTCAGATACAGTCGTGGCGGTCTGCTGGCCATGAGGTCATACTTGCCTTGGATGCGAATCAGAATGTTTATGACGGAGAGCTGGCCACACGCCTCAGTGAGGCCCCAATAAATATGTGCTGCCTTCTTGAACAAGCAATAGGTGCAAAGGCTCCAAACTCGCATTTCAGGGGCAACAAACCGATTACAACTATCTTCGGGTCCAATGGACTCACTGTTGGTGATGGGATGGCCTATCCACACTGGTATGGTGTTGGAGACCATCGGGTTTTTGTGGTTGAAGTGTCTGCGGCATCACTATTTGGAGGCAAGTATCCAACAATTGGATCTCCCAAGGCTAGAACGTTGAACTGTAAGATATCTCGTTGCCGGAAACAGTATAACTCCGTGTTGAAATCGCTGTGTGACCGACATAAGATGCATGAGAAGCTGCTCCACTTAAAGCACTTGGATGAGAGCGTGACACCAGCTCAATATCAGCTGATGCATAATAAGTGGGATAACGAACTTGGAGATTTCATGGCCTCGGCTGAAGAGCAATGTACGAAGTTCAAGTCCAGTCTGATAGAGTACAGCCCAACTGTTGGTGTCTTCATCAAGCGCCGAAGTATTTTGAAGTGGATTCTGCGCTGGTACGATGGCAAGGTTCCGGACGTGAGAAATCTGTTGAGAGCTGCAAAACGGAACAACGTTGAGAACCCGCTAACGACAAGTCGTGAAGACATTGAAGCACGTCTGGTGGCCTGTATTGGTCACCTAATGGAACTGAAGAAGATTGCGCCTGAACTTAGAAGGAAACATCTCCTGTCATGCCTAATTGAGGCTAGAAAGCGAGGTGACGACACGGCAGTTGCAGAGATACTTCGTATACGTAGAAAGGAGTGTGACCGGAAACGCCAGCTAGCAATTGATAAAGTCGTGAAGCCTGGGCAGGGACGGATGG
>JALLPH010000488.1:0-26698 GCA_036939855.1 Cyclotella choctawhatcheeana
TGAAAAGTGGACAAGGGCCGAGCCAACTTTGACCCCACCCTTGACTCAAAAACACGCCGTGGCCACCATTTTACAGTCAATTTAGACACCTATCTCGGAAGTTGCCTCTTTTGCAGTTGTGGGTAGTGATTGTGTTTTTGTATTCCCCCCTGTTTTGTGATGGCCTCAGGAGGCTCATGTATTTTACCATTAAATTTAAGTAATAATAATGAAACAAATGAATACATGCAAAAAATGGCACATTGTTCAAGCCAGCCTATCAGCTGATTACAATGAAGTATGTTTTTATCTTTAAGATGTTTTTATTATTAGTGTTTTCATTGCATATAAGATTATCAGTCAATGCGGGATGTAGAAGAGTTAGTTGTCGAGATGTTAACTTCATGAAGCATAATTAAGAATGACTCTTATCCTCATTGGGCACACTGGCTCTTCCAACAGTATCATTTTTATTGTTGAGTGATAAAAAAACAAAACATTTTCACTCTATGCACTGCTATCCTACAAATTTACAAACATTGACAGAAAGGTTTGGGGATTAATTTTACCATTTCAAAAGAATTTACTACTATCAACTAACACGTAGTACTAGTGTTGATTGCTGATATGCCTCTGCGAGGTGAATATAGTGGGAAAACCTTTTTTTAGAAAGGTTAAGAAAAGATTGAATGTTTGGCCGAGAAACACTTGAAGAAGTCATCTTCCACAAAGCTTAATTTGTGTAAACAAGAGCTCAACTTGAAATGGAATACAAATAACAATAACAAAGGGGGTACTGTTGCATTATGGTTGTTTGGAGTCTAATACTTCAACAGATGAACTTTAGTAGAGCTCGATAGACAATGGCAGCGATTTCACGAACTCTGCGTGTAGCGAAGTGTATTATTGATTGACTGGATGAACCGTAGAACAAACATCGCAGTGCTGATGTCATTGAAGGATATGAGCTTTGACGAAAGCGTACTTAGTCCGAAACGGCTCGAGTCCATGTGAAATAACTGAAGCAAAAGGTCCTCTCTCTCCACAACAGAAATGCTCTGCAATTCCACCTCCCAAAACACTGTTGGTGTGTCCATGGTGCTACTTCTCTTTAGTATTAACATGCGCTCTTGTGTAAGAATGAATAAGAAGTCACCATCGCATGGTAAAAGAGCATAATCACCAACGCCTTGTAAATTACCATGAGACACATAACCTTCACACAAATGCCTCCCCATTCGCACTCGAGAAAGCAATGTCCTTCCTGAATTTTCTCCTTCTACGTACTCTACAAGCACATCTGCATTATCTTGCTTGGCAAATAGACGCGGTGCTCTTGTTCGAGCGTCAGTGGTAGGTTTCACTTTGGCAAAAGTTTTGTTGCTTTGAATATTTAAAGAGGGTCTCATCCTCTGGGAGATTGAGCCGAGCGTCTGAGAGGCCTGACCATAAATCACTGATATACTCTGCTTGGTGGTGAAAATGCAGGCACGGGCAATAAACATTGGTCTGAGTGACAAACCAAATAATAATCGCCACACATTGTAATGTCGCTTAATGCCTTCCATATGCTCATTGACATTCCCATATATGTAGTTGCTTGAGTATGAAGGGAATCGTATTGGAAGTGTTTCAAACATGAACGCCGGATTAAGCCAAGCTGGCAAAGGCGATGCCCCACAATAACTAACTTCAGCTTTCAATACTGATATGCTCAGTTTTTCTATGTAATATTTACGCCTTGGTTTGTGCCTTGGACTGTTTAAAGTATCAGATTTTACTGGTTCTGCAGGTGTAGAAAGTTCGTAAGTAGTAGTAGGTTGCAACTTTGCTGCATTTGCTGCTGTATCAATCTGGCTTGAATGCTCTAGCATGGCTTGATTTGACGACTTTGGGATAGCACCAACAACAGCGAGGCTTGTTTCTTCTGTTGCTCTCAGTGACTTCTTAGCGTTGTTCAACATTTTTACTAGGAGATTTGCCAATTCACCATCGACCTTGAAAACCAACTTGCCTAATTCTACATATGCATATCGCAACAGGGTGATATCTTTACCAAGATCTTCATTTGTGTCTCGTGACCATCTAACAGCCACCGCATCCTTTCTATTCACTTTGTCGACATGAAACAATATGGGGTATTCGGTAATCCATAGACTGCAATCAGCTGCAATATTTCTGATTGTAAAATGTATTATATCTTCGCCACCAGAGAAGTGGCGAAACAAGCTGAGTCCTGTTAAAGAGAAGTATACGAGTTCCTGAGGCTTCCAGTCTATGATGCTGATTCCAACGTCAATACAAAAAGAGCATTCGTAGTTCAACTGCCCCGTGTTGTGAGATAATTTGGATTCTGACTGTATTGGTAGTGACGAGTTCATTATTTTGAGGACGCGCGTTGGGCCATCTGCGGTGATTCGTATTTGTATTTCAGGGTTTGACACAGAAATGTTGGCGCCAGGCATTAGAAGGTCTAAGAAAAAATGTCCCAACAACTGCGAAGGTTGATTGCCAAAATCAAGGTCAGCAGTGGCAATATATAAGCACTTCTCATTCATTTCTGGTTCATCCCAAGCACTAAAATGTAATAAGAAAATCTGGTCAAGTTAGAGCTGAACAAGAACTAGCATCAAAAGAGTGAAATCACAACTTACTAATCAGCTTGGTGATATGGCAATATAATGGTTGAGTCGGACCACTGGTAGAATGCTTTCCTGATTATACCATGTTGCTGCTGCGCAAATTGAATTGGGAAAGAAGAAAAGTTCTCTATCCTAAATGGCACCGCTCTAGAACGACGAATGACAAACGTCAGTGAGGGTAGAGATTTTTTGCTGATTTCTATTGTAACTATCATTGCCTTTCCAGACAACTTATTCCTCAGTCTTATTGCGATATCGTTATGGTTGCGTAGGCTAATGAGACCTGATGTGTATGAAATTAGAGTATGAAGTTGGCAAGGTGGGATATCGCAGTTGAAAATGAGCAGATTCTCACTCGGCAGCATTTGTTATTCAAGTAAATTAATTGATCAATCAACTTACCAGAATAGGTCCAACCTAAAGTTAAGGTTCGTGCAAAACATGTTTTGATTAACGCTGCAATTAAGCAAATTATTTACAGTCCAATAATCATCAGAATTGACTTACCCAATTCTTTTGGTCTTAGCCTTATAAAGCCTTTGTTGTCGTCAAAATGCAATGGTACTGATGACTTATTGCAATGCACAACTAGCGGCTTTTGCTTTAGCCATGTACCAGATTTGCTTGTTGATATAACCTCAATGTCAATAGGCAGCTGGTTTAGTAGAGAGTACTTGTTCCACAGAGTCAAAACTGACAAAGAAACATGAATGATAGAAAAATTAGATGATCAAGCCAACATAACCTTACACACGTACCATTGGTAAGTTTCCCTCCAAATATTTTAGGAGCGTCATGTATTGTTGCGCATAAAACAAGAGCAGGTCTAGTTGGAGACGACAGCCTGGGCACAACTATACGATGGTGAGATTTTCTTGCACCAATTAATATTGGCCTAGACCATGAAGATGTTGTCTGATGGCTGAATTGACGGATTGCTAAAGCGTTTGTTTTGCCTCCGATAAAATATAAAACTGCATCTGAATCTGCGGCGTTATCTTCTTGTCCAAATGGATTGGCTTGTCTCAGCGATCCACAAATCTGTGAAGCTCGACAAGAACTATCCCTTTGTTTTAAAAGAGAGCCGCTACTCATAAACTCGATGTCTTGCCCTGTGTAGTCGACCAAAATTGTTGGCAGATAAACAAAAATTGTACGAGCAGCGGCATTCTTCTTCATTTTTATTTGATCTGCTAGAATATCGCCTCTTGACCACCTATTGGTCTCCACACCGATGAAAACTCTAAGAGAGGAGATTCCGTTCTTGTCAGTGAGAACGAGGTCATCATCGATTGAATGAGTAGACTTGGAAATTACGACGGAAGAACTCCAATCTGGAAAGGTCCGATTGTCATCAATCACTTTTATTCGTAATTCTATGCTGGATTCATTGGTTACCATAGGGAATTGAAGACTGGATCCACTGGTAACCTGGCCAATATTAACCCAAGCAGTTTGTGACTGCGGCTTCATTATTCTTATCTGAAAGACTACTGGATATGGCATGTGATTTCTAAAGGTGATAGGAGAAAGTATTAGGGATGTACACACATTCACATCTAGCTTTGGGTGTAAACATCTTACCTGAATGAGTAAGGAGTCCGCAAGGCAACTAATCTTTGCTCAGGATTGTTATGTGTGCTGATAGAGCTAACGCACAATGAAACATCTTGAGTGGTTAGTTCTGTGTCTTGAGCAAGACTTTTGTATTGATCCTTGGAAAAGGAGAGCGGCAATTTAATTGAATGATTTTGCTGAACAGCACTCATTTGAGGGACAGAGATATACCATGAAACTCTTTTCTCAATTACTTTTGCGGACAGATCAACAGGAAGAGCATATCCATTTGACACGGGTGGAACAACATGGCGAAATATAACAGCATTGTTCTTGTCTTCTTTCAGTGTTAGATGAACTGGTATTGTAGAGGTGTTGAGAATCAACACAGGGCTTTCTACCGAAACAACTTTAGCTATTCCAATCAAGCGAATTCTTAGAGATTGAATGTAGGTTTGTCAGGGAATAGATCAAGGCACAGCTATAGTGGCATAGAATTTACATACCGAACAATCACATAGTTTCTAGTTTGCTTCCCATCAGAGTATTTGAGGTTATATCTCTTGGTCCCAACTAAATCAACATTGACCTTTCCTATCACTTTGAAGTGATGCGACTTCGAGTCGCTACATAATTCAATATGTATGTACGATCTGTGCGGAAAGCCAGTGTTTAATTCAGCATTTTGCCCTGGATCAATTTCCTGGATACTAGTCTCATTGTCACACACCCATGACATCTTTGAGCTTGTGTTATTGCATATATAATGAGGCGAGATATGATTTTGATTCTTAGTTCTTTCTGAAAGCACCGCACCAATATTTTCAAGTAAAGCACCTGTAATGTTGATGTTCAAAGGTGGAGATTGTGACTTTGCAGACAAATGATCAGCTTTTCCACTAGAAAATGTCAACACTGCTGACATGTGGTCATTTGATGTTGTAGGACGAATAATGAATGTTTCCTTGAAGTGAAGAGCATTTTTTGTAGTTGCAACAGTGGGATGTAAAACTTGTTCGAGATTGATTACTGAGCATTGGATAAGATGACAAAGATCCAAACCACTCGATAATCGAAGAGTATGTGTATACTTGTCCCACAGTTCTTTTTCGTCTCTACTTTTACGTAGACGTTTTACACCGTCTATAAACCAAGAAAATTTGGATGTAGTACTTGGATCTTTGTATGCTGGAGAACCTTGTGTTAAAAAAGGCTCCATACCAAGTATCTCAGTAATATTGAAACATCCAAGCATATTTCCTGTCCACAGTTCTATCAATGGCTCCCATATGACCAAGCTGCGATTGTGATAGGATGCACTTATCTGAAAGTCTATCCAGCTTGAGAAAAATAAGAACGACGATGAATGGTCATTAATGGTCTTGGTACCTCCAGGTGAATGGCATCTTAAAAGGGATGAACCAAAACGAATTGCATCAATTTTTACTTTCATAAGAGGAGATGATACCGTTTTGGCATTGCCCGGTACACATGTTACTTCAATGGCTGCAATCCTCCTGCAGAATTGGGAAACAAGTGAGAGTTGGTTGTACCACCCGTAAACCTACCATTCCATATAGCAAACTTACACAGAGGACACAATCATTGTATCTTTCAAAAACAAATAGATTTCATTTGGTACTTTGAGTTCAGTATTGGCTGCCTCTGTTCGATCAGTATCCTGCTGTATTGGTGAAGTTATCTGCAGAGACAATGACCCAAAAGATTCTTGCTGGCGGACTGAAATACCGTGGCTCCTCGGCGTATCAGCCTTGAACAACGGAATCACAGAAACATCCAACGCCTTGGAGAACCCAAACATGCTTTTTGTTACATGCCAAATCACATCAACCTCTCCAACATCCAGATGAAGCCCAAGCGAACAATACATTGACTTGGATGGGTTTGTCATTGTGATGAGTGAGGCAGATATGCCATAAAAGAAGGGGTGGATAATATTTTGCTCCATTGCCATTTGAAAAACGCATGGCAAATTTACAAGATTTGACTCATCACACGCTCTCAGTATATATTCATTTCTCATAAGACTCAAGTTTGCCTTGATATCAACTTTGATTGACGAAAATGAACCACCAGCTCCGATTTCTTCGTCAAGATTGCCTTCTATATGTATATTGGATGTCCGGAAAATGTCAGCATCCATAATTCCTTCTGAAGCATTCAAGCTAAATGAGATTACTCCATTATTCCATTTAAGAGAGATTGCTTGCAGAGCTTGTTCTCTTTCACAGCAAAAAGAAGGAATATCTTGTGATGGAAGAACCAAACTCAAACTCTCTGAAGATGCATTTAAGCTAATTGCAAATCCTAGTTGAGCCAGTTTTTTTGCCAATTTGATGCGATTACCTTCACCTTCATTCAGTCCGGTACTTTCCTTACGTCCCCCATTTTTAATAAATGATAGAAATCTATTAGATCTCTTTATGAATGATGGAACAATTGTTATGTATGACACTCCAGTGCTTGCTGATATCTTTAGAAGATTCGTATCGAAGCACTTTGAAATTTTAGCAGAGAAAAGCAAGGCTGGTGCTGCTTTATTCTTTTGGTCATTACTGCCCATTGTTGTGTATAACACCGGAAACGTCGATGATGATCCTTCGGTGAAGAACAGACCAAAGTCCTTTGTACCAATGTCAGTCGAAGTTTGCTCAGCATCAGTAAGAAACCCAACACTGATTTCATTTACTACCACATGAGCTTCCATAATAGAATCATTGATGTTATCATTCAGCATAACTGCTACTGAAGGAATTGTCATATTGATTGATGCATACTTTTGGTTGGTAGTTGTAATTGGTTTTCGCCGTGTGTGTCTATTATTGACTTTAGAAATCTTGTGTATTTGATGGACTCCTCTTAGGAAAACAAATAATTGAGTTGATAGGTTGACCTTAATAGGAGACGTAGATGCCGACACTGAAATATCTAATCCTTCTAATACCGGAACATTTGCCGTTGTTTTACCCTCCATTTTCCACGAAATAGGCACAGCATCAAGAGATCCAAGCTCTGTATTCCGATGTTGTATCTTGAATAGATCTGGGGCAGCCATTGTAACACATGATAAAGTGAACGGCTTTACGATATCAACAGAGTTGTTCAATAGCAGATGTGATCGAGACGTGATGTCAATTGAGATATTTCCAGTCTTGAGTGGGTCTGACTGAATGGATACTCTCATAGAGTTAGTAGCACGGAGACTTATTGAGATATTTTTGCCGGGTATGACCAAAACACAATCAATCAGTGAGCAATCAAGTCTCCAGCGTATCGGAAGCAATTCGTTAAGCTCACTAATGGGTTTTTGCGTAACTAGTGTTGAACTTAATAGGGGTGGCGGATGCGGTGCTTTGAATGAAGACAGTGTCGCATGAACTGTATTCAAAATGCGGGTAGTATCAGGGGAGCACACAAGCATAATTGTTGACTGGGACCGGATTCCAAAGTGAAGATTCCAGCAGAGAATGGATAGGTCTTCAGTGAGCTTTGCTGCATTGGATTCATCAATTTCCATGGACCATTCACCACATGTCTCCTTCTGAGCAAGCTGTATTTGAATTCTTGCTTGAATGAAACGGTCAAAAGATGATTGACATCCCAAAAGCTCACGCGGCTGATCCTCCTATTCATAGTGACGAGTGCAAAGCAATGATGTTACCGGCTATCATGAGAAGAGAAAAGAACTAATACAATACTCTCACTCTGGATAAATCATGAAGCTGCACGTCAGTAACTCGGAAATCAAGTTGACCGCAAGTTTTGAGTATCCTACATGGTCGTCGAGCAAAACGAATGTTAATATCCACGAGAGACAAAATAGAAAAAGATGACGCCTTGTTGTAGGGCACCGCGTCCGCGTTTTTGACTTTGCTTGCATTCCAGCCAGAATCAAAGCATATATACAACGAGTTGAAATTAAGATCGAAATCACGAGATTGGTGTCCTTTAATAGCTGCCATATCAGCATTGGATCCCATGATCGCTCTTGTGATTTTCATTATGACATCAGACTCGGGCTGCAAATCTGTAGGATTGAGGTTGGGATCAACAACTCGCAGCGATTGTAGGTTTGATATAGTGTTCAAAAGCGAATGCCCGCGTACTTCAATTGGTCCAACGTTAAGCTTCAGCTTCACTTTGGAGCTCTCTGAAGTTTTAGATTTGGTTCGTTTCTGCAATTCTACAACCATACTTACGAAACTCTGCTCATCAACATTGAATTGCTTAGCAAAGGCATTTTCATCTAAGTAGCCGCACTGAATATCTGTCCCTAAAGGTGACTCAAACAATGCTCGGTCAAGTCTAAAGCTAATACGTGCATCATTTTGCCGTTGACGGATTGACAATGAGAATTCTTCACAATGAAGAGCAGTAATGAATTGTTTGGTGTTAATTTCATCTGACTTCGATTCGTCTGTTACATTCACAAAAACTGAAGGTACAGAGATAGAAACGAAGAGTAAATTTCTGTTTAGTTTGGCAAGACTGTGATGTAGTTGATTTTCTATTGGCGTGGCAATGGAGGAATCACGTGTTTTTCTTGCCAAAATTAATGCTCTTGCTCTGATCAAAGCTTCTTGTTGGGCATTCAAATCAGACTTTTTGTTCTCGTTTGGGTCAAGCTCACCGAGGTGTATATGGCAAGAATTCAGAGTATTTAATTCGGCTGGTCGGACAATATAAGAAGGACTTGATAATTAGACAGAATACGCAAGTGAAAACGAATAGGTAAGCAAAACCTACCTTCCAACCGAAGCAGTTGTGCTTTCAGTTTTCGCTTCTGGTATCGACGGTGTTTGATATCATTGTCACTAGCTTTTGTCCAATTACTGTACATGTCAAACGAGCTTTTAATCTTGGATTTCAGTCCATCAATATCTTTTTCGCCTGCAAGGTAGAATGCGAAATGCGAAGTAATTAGCTTTGGCATATGACCATCACAATGCAAGGAAGGGTCACAGAAACACTCACACCTAATAATGTCCTCTTGAATTGCTTTAACTAGGTTTTGCTCTGATATCGCCGAATGAAATGAATCTTCATCGCCACTCATTTGACTGTCCAGCTTTGATAGATTGTCGGCACTGAGATACACCTTTTGTTCATCTGTCGACGATACTTCTGAAATAGAAGGGAATCGATACCTACGAGATGTTCTGGGTGTGTCTTCGCATGTGAAAGATGCATCAAATGTACTTCCATCATCTGTCCAGTGCTCTTTGAACCATTGGTCGGCATCTGTTTCAAAGTCAAGGGCATCTAAAAACTCCTCAGAATTCACAGACGACTCATCATCCTTAGATTCGTGAATTACAATGGATGGGAAGATGTTAGACCCAATGTATTTTTTTGAAGCAATATGTTTCTTGACAGGAGTGTGTTTCATACTTTTGAGCAGGCTTTCGATGCTATGTATGCTTTCTTTTGATATGTTGAGGTGTAAATGGCCAACTGTAGCATGAAACCTCACTTTGCATAAGCTGTGATCCATGGGAATGATTGATTTTGATACTTGAGCTTGACATGCCTGACTTTGAAATAGAGTTTTCTGATGTGTGTTTGCGTCGGTTATGAAGATGCTAAATCCAACAAGAGTTAGTTTGTAGCAGTCATAAAAGCACTTAATCAGTTCCGATTCAGGCGTTGCACCAGTTGCTTCTTGATTCTCATTAACTGAAAATAGTTTGCTGTTACCTATTGAATACCCTCGTCTTCGTCTCTTATCACTTTCGATTGATATGGCACTCAATGAACCGTTTAATGAAGACGTGTCGAAAGGCGACTCAAAGATATTGGATATGTCAAGGCTGTCCAATGATGAGTCAAATTGATTTTGATTGTTAGTTAAAAGCAAGGACTGTCCGTTTTTGCTCTTGTGCGGAGTCAATAAATATCCCGTGTTACGACTGTTGAAAGAATCATTTCCATCGGCATTATAAATCTTATAACATGATAAATTGGTAGTATTCTTCTTCTTAGGAGTGACATCATTCTGGTAATTGTAACTTTGTACTGGCTTGACTATTCCCGCAAGTTGCTCAGTTGTAAGATGTACATTGCCCAAGTCTATTGACAAAGTTGTTTTCTCATCACTTATGTAGACGGTAGGGGATTCAATCGAAATGTTCACATCAATCTTCTTTTGCTTGCCTAGTGCCTTTGCTTTAGCGACTGCAGCTCTCTTTGTTGTTTCCCAAGAGTTCATATACGCGATGGACAGATCTTCCCAAAATGCACCATTGGCTGCGGTGCTGTGATGTGAATGCACAGAAAGCACTTCTTTGCATCTTTCAGGCCAATCGAATCCAGAGCACAGGAGAACATGTGTTTTTTCTATAGCCAAAAATAGAGATAAATCATTTTCATCAGGTGGTTGCAATATGAGTTGTACGTCAAGGAGTGGCGAGTCAAATTGAGACCACTGGTTGCCTGAATCTTTCTCCTCGTTAATATCTACTGGGAGATGTAGTTCATCTTTCGTTGTTTCAGCATCTGACTTCCCCACTGCATTGCATGAATTGATTACTGTCTGATTTTGGATGTTAATTGATCTTGAAAATATCGCTTTGGGTGCTTCATTTGGTCTGTGCTCCGACCCCACACAGTCGAGAAGAGAAGCTGACAAGATAATCGAATCAAAGTTCTCCAGTACCAACAGTTTGCTCTGAAATGTATTGATCATAATGTCAAAAACACAGCATTGTTGGTGTTCAGAAAAGAGTGATAGAGAGCATTGATTGATAACGGTCTCCATTGATATTACAGCGGATAGCTCATCCAGTTTGCCATTTTGTTTCTTTGATTCCTCTTCTGTTTCTTGTTTGAGTTTCTCTGCATCCTCTTTCTCTTTATTTTCTAAATATGCCAACAATCTCGTGTACTCCTCATCCATATCGTCTGAAGTAACAATTCGTCTGAGAAATCTTGTCAGCTTATACTGAGAATCCACAGCAGCATTTGTGGAATCAACAGTATCATAGGGCTGTTGTTTTTGTCGCTTAGAATGGACCAATGTACGAAATATCAGCACATCATTCACAGTAAGCTCATCGTCAATAACAGCATTTTCAATAGCTTGCATTTCGTTCAATTCTTTCATGGTAAGTGCTGCGTTGGTAGTAATAGGGGACGAGGCCTCACTTGCTGCGTGGTCTGATGTAAGATTAATTTCATTTTCATCTGATTCAATGATTCCATCATCATCACCTAGAACACCATAATCAAGCCAACGCTCATACAGCGACATATAATGCTTTCTCAACTCCATTCTATCATACCATCGTAGCCAACTCCACCCCCCTCGCTTTACATTGCCAGTTTCCCGTAGCTCTTTCCGTACCACGCGAGTTATATATTTCCACCATTGTCTGGGATTACTCAGAACGGAAACCGTAGGCCTATGAAGTCGATGTCGGATTAAAGATTTGTGATGCTTTAACCTTGCATGGAAAGTTACCAGATGACCTATTGTAGATGAATGAATATCTAAATGGAATTTGGCAATGTTTGTCTCCGCTCGTACTTTGGCATTTTTATATCCACCATTGTCTTCATTGTTTGGTTTTGATATGACTGCAACATTTGTAGCGTCAGTGGGACGCAATAAGTAGGTGTGTCTTAGTGTATTGTTGACATTACCAAAAGAGAGGGGACGTCGTCTATAGATACCTGATTGCATTGCACGAGAGAGTAAGATAGGTTGATCTGACATTGTTTGAAGAGGAAGGACTTCGGGTGAATACGTATTGGCTGGATTTGCAAATGATGTCCCGTCTTGTGACTCATTGTGGTTATTGTCATCCATGCTGTTACAGTAGATTGAAAGTTGGTTGATTTGCATGACTTTTCTAGCTAGCACTTTTTCCAAAGATGATGACCTCTCCCTTTTTAATGTATCAGAATCTTCTTCAGGCTCCTCCGATGTGAGATGTAAGCTTTCTAATGTCAACCCGTAACAGCAAGGATAACTTGGATTTGACTCCAAATCCTCCACTCTAACGTGTAAATTTCGAACATGTACTTGAACCCTATTGGTCAAATTATCAAATAATTCATTCAAGAATGTCTCGGACAACAGACGATTCTTAATGTATGATTTGAAGTAGGAAGAGGATGACGATGCACCTGAATTAGGGAGAGAACCATTGGCAACATATGCCATGGCAGCATCCATCTCTTTCTTCCTTTCTACTCTGTTCGATTCTCTCAATTTGTCGTCATAAAACTCGTAACGGGTGTTGATTAATATGTACACCCCATCTAGTACAATGTCAATTTCTGCCTCTGATCTCGCAGCGGTACTTTCGTTTTTGTTCCCTCCACTGCTGCTGCCAGAGAGTAATGACCGCAATTGAGCCCAAGGCACATTAACTTCAACATTATCAACCATTCCAAAACAGAGTTCGAATGGTAGTCCCTTCTTGTCGAACACATCATTTACAATAGATGTACGAAATTGAAGATGTTGGAAGGATAGGAAGCCAGACCAGACGGCTACCTGGGTTTTGGATGGACTACTACTGCTGCTTTTAGTCGCACTATTGATATTGCTGCTGCCGGGTAAGATGAAATATTTGGATAGGAATCGGGTGAGCAATTTGCCAGTTAGGCGCTCGATCATGATTGACGTGTATTATGATATGTGGTAGTCGTCCTGTCAGCTGTCAGAATTATGTGATTATGTCGCCAAATTATGCGATCATTAATCAGTGACTCATGATATCAACTTTAACTATTGTACTCCATCCAAAAGCTCTCTCTCTCTCCCTACGTCTTTTTTCATCAGAATATGGTAGTTGTCAGAAGTCACGTCAAGCCAAAGACGGCAATGCATATTATTATCATGAGATGATATGAGGCATGCATGCAGGATGCAGGGGGGAGACACCCGCCCTTCACAATGGCATACGGGCGTCCTTCAGTACCATTATCCCCTAATTTCAGTAGGGGATAATGATACTGGGACGCAATACCCTTACCTTTCAGTCGTTTGATCTTGACCGGTTTTCGCTCAGAATTGCGACGGCTCTCCTACTTGAATACCGCTCGTCGACCGATACACATATAAGAAGTTTCTTGCGTTAAGGGTCGTGAGTCGAAGACATGTTTGTGAGAGACGAGAAATGGAACGCTCCATTTGAACTAAAATGTGTCGGATGACACAATTCTTCAAAAAGAAATGCCGAGCGTAAGCGTGCGAATTATTTATCAGTCAACCTTCATTTAACTAGTAATTTTGTTAGGTGATAAATAGTGGGGTCAAGTTCAAAAGAGTGAAAGGTACAAAGTCACAGTCTCACAGAAGACGATGATTGATGATTCGAATGATTCAAACCTTTGTCATTATGTCATATGACCGAATCTTCCTCGGAACATAAGAGACAAATAATAATGGCTCATTGCTTTGGATCTGCTTTTGTATGCTACAACCATTACAATTGTCACCGATCCTTCTCATTCATCTTCATTATGTCCGAATCTTCACTTAAAATGACATAATGCGAATCTTCCTCGTTTAAATCGGAACATAAGACAAATAATGATGGCGCATGGCTTTGGATCTGCTTTTGAATGCTACAACCATTACAATTGTTAGCGAGAGCCTTCTCATTCATTTTCATTACGTCGGAATCTTCACTAAAACGACATAATGATAAACGACATAATGATTTGGACATAATGAATTCTTGACAAAATAACTCCACAATTCATCTCATAAAACGCAAAACACAACAGCCGTAACACACTTCTTCGCCTCATCTCATCATTTTCCCTTGTCACCATCTACCAACTGTCATCATGTAGTTCAAAAACGCACTCGTCGCCATGCTTGCCTAATACACTTCTTCTGCCAGCATCTTGGAATCCGATCTCGCCCAGAGTACTGTGAAGGGTGTCAAGACTGCAGCTGCTGAGGGGATCCAGCTCCGTGGCGCTGCCTCGGCCATTGACTTTACCAAGCTTGGCGCGGATGACACTGATAAGGTCTCTATCGACGGTGTAGAAGTTTATGGCTCATCCGCCGGCGAAGGAAAACGCGGTCAATGTGTGGCATTTGACGCTGATGCAATTGCCGATCCAGCTCGACCTGTGATTGAGGTTTGTGGTGAGTTTCTCAAATGTGTGTCTAGTTTTTTTTGTATGAAAGTAATAAGTAAGTTATCCAACCACAATTGGTTGTATCGGTATTACAGGCACCGGGATCAAAGTTACCGCCTTTTTGATGGACCGTTGCGAGAGCTATTATGAACATCAAAAAGTAGTGGGTAATTGCAACACCGGAGCATCTTCCTCTTCTTGTGTCACTCTGTCTCCTGAAGATGACCCGAGGATGGGAGCTTATCAGTCCTACAAAATCGAAGATTGTTAAACAACTTTAGAGCATAGTGTTTGCTGGTTTTGAAAGGTTGTCACATCATCTTGTGCAAGGGAATCCATCTTGAAAAGAAGGAAAAAGGTGCTTGGTGCTTGGCGACAATGTTTCAGGAGGTTCATTTTGGTTGTAGGATAAAATTCATATTTAATCTTTGTACTCTTCTTTCTTAAACAATAGTTACTCAATAAGTTGTTCACTTTCTTTGAAAGCCTTTTACCTTTACTGAAATCAGCTGTGTCGGTGCTGAACATGATAGCATCATACCAATCTATGGAGCACAGCCAAACCAAAATGTTTTCATAATTACTCATGATGAGTATTCACGTGGTACCAGGCTTACATTTCACACATGTTTAGAATCGAGTGTTCATGTTACTTGTTTTCATACTTGAGTGTCTACACATGTCAACTGCAAGAAAGTGTAACATCTCTGTGGTTTCATTTTTATTTGCAACTAAGTTGCGATTACAACCATGTTACAGCTTAGTGTGAATTATGTGCAAATGACATGCATCTGAATAGAAAATGAGATGAAACGACAATAATTTTCTTGTTTCTACGCGGCTTAGATCTAATAATGTACAAGTTATAGTCTCAGATGTTAATGTTAATTACAAGAAGGTATAACACCATAGACTTCTAAAATGAAACAATGAATCTGTCTGGAATCTTGTAGGACTTGAAATGGTCAACTCTAGTTCTAATAAATTGCCACGACCTCAATATTCTCATTGCAAACAGGCATTCTCAATAGCTCTAATACTCATCACGCTTACGCTTATTGTTGGATGCAAAACAAGCCTTCATAACTTCTCTACGCAGTTTAGGTGATTCGTCAAGCTTTTCATATGATGCAGACTCGATAACTCCCTCTCCGTGCTTAACGATGAAAGCCATGGCAGATCTTTTGAGAAGCGGGAAGTTCTTACCATCTGCATAGAGCAGCTCATCGACTACATTATCAACGGTGAATTTCTTTTGAAGGATTTTCACATGCCAGGCTTCAGCCGCAGATTTGAGCTCGGTGAAGCCATACTTCTCTGATGCGTCCAAGATTTGCTTCGCGTGGCCCTCCCAATAAGAAGCACGAATCTTCTTGCCATAAATATGTTTCAGCATAGTCTCAAAGAGTTCAGGATCCACATCGTTGATGGGCATCGGATTTTCTACACCGAAAGGCTCGGCCATCACAAGAAGTTCTGGCACTCTTGCCTTCAGAATCGCTTTGTGGGCATAGAACACTTCCCCCTTTACTTCGAAAGCAACATCTGCGGTGTCTTCGTCTTGGTATAGATGATTGTACACATCATCAGCCACAGATGATTCGGGAGTGACATCAAGGCAGTAACAGTTTTCAGGTCTTATTCGAACCTCAAAGGTCAAGGTACCATTATTCAGCACATTGTTTGAAGTGTCCAATATCTCGCTACGTGATGCATAATTCATCCGCCACAACCCTGCACTGTTTGGCCGTGGAAACTTCATTTTGGTTTCTGATTTGACTCGGAAGTTATCACCCGTCTTATTCTTCATAATGATGTCAAAGTCTACGACAATCTTCGAAGCGAGGTAGGTGGTGAGAAAACCTGATACCATCCCATCCGCTGCATTGCGACGTCCTCGTGGATATATCCACAAACACCATTCATGACCTGCACACGTAAATTTTGATGAACGGATCCATTCTCCCTTTTGCTGCGGCAAATCTGCAAAGTTGTGAAAATGAACCTGAACGCGTCCCTCCTCTACCGGCCAGTCATCGTTTGGCTGCCCAACATGAATATCTGCTAAACCCGACATTGCAAAAATCAATTCGACCGTATACAGTTGTCTAACTTGCGATGGAAGATCTTCACCTGACCTTTGGACGACAACAAGGTTGGTTTTTGATACGTTACTGTTTTTGTGGTCTGTTGGTTTAGTGATTTTGTGTGCTAGCAAACGACAAATGGCGAGTCTCGAATCGCATCAGTCGTTGGCTTCGGCTTCACACGAAGACTGCGAGAAGGCACATGTAATGTTAAGTATGGGCCATCTGAGCATTAAAAAATATAATGCCAACACTTACCCCACTTCCAAATAATGAGATGAACTATCCATCTTTCAGATCCTCACCCGCCCGCATCCACGAAGAAACATCGTGTACTGTGAATCTTTAAAGTGTAGACACTGGTCTCTCTGTACATAAATTCTTATGAGAAGATTGAATGAGATATGAAGTTGATGATTGACTGCTCAGATTGTACACAAGCAGAACGCTTTGTCGACGCGTATTGTTGGCATATAACACGTCCATCTACTAAGAAACAACACACAAGAAGAGTTTGGTCTTTGGTCTTCTTCGGCACATCATCTTCTGTGGCGCTTGATAATAGCACTTGATCGTTGATGCTTGAGGCATCGCCTGGCATCGCTTGGCATGATTGCTGTATTGCTGTTGCCCGTTGCCCGCCAATAATATCCCCCTCATGAGGGATTATTGTCATCATCATTTGACTTCTAAATAGTCACAATTTGACTTCTAAATAGTCACACCACTTAGGGATTATTGAGTAATAGTAAGTGTAAAATCATCATTATTATGGGGTCAATAAACCTCAAAAAGGGTGTACCCGGCACCATAGTACAGGGGACATATTTCGACTGAATTAGGGGGAAAGCAGACGTCAAACCCAACTAACCATATGCCCATATGGCCGAGGCTATAATGGCATCAATATGGCTGGTTTTGGCTATAATATAGCCCATTTTATAGCCCTCTTTTGTTACTGCTCATCTATTGTTGTAAGCCGTTTTAGGCCGCAATGGCACTAGAATGCTGATTGTACTAAACTAAGAACATTAGTGCAATACTTCTAAACCTCAATTCATTGTTGACACTCTTTAATGAACCATAAATCCTTCATATTACCATACAACAATCATGACGGCGGCCCTTATCTCGAGCACACTTCTCATTGCTACATCAGCACCTATCAGCACCAATGCCAGTGGCACACCAAATGAATATTAGTTAGATACACTTGTTGATCAGCATTGTCATCAATACAATGGCTGTGTGCCAACCACAATGATGATAATGGGGTTCTTTTGATGTTGTGGACAACTGCATATCATGGTACCCGTAGGTGGTATGTACTCGTCCCAACATCGGAGATTTTGGTGGGCAAGCATGCCATCGGTGATCCCGCCCTACCAAAATTAGTTAGGGATCAAAGCTAGGGCTATTTTGAGGGCTATTGTGACATGTCTCATGGCTATATGGGCATATGGTTAAACCCAACGCATCAAAACCCTCATTCGATCGTCAAAAGAACACCATCATGAACCGACAAAGCAGAAGTCGCAATGTTCCAATTCGTGACGCAAAAATCAAACCAACAAAAATATTATGCTGATGCGTCTTACTCTTACTGCAACATCGGTACTACGCTCCAAATCAAATAGGACAACGATAGCATTCGACTGGTTCTACGACTGGCACCATAAGCTTGCATGATGTGAATATGGCAAAACAATAACGACAAAACGGTTGCCATTGATTGTGGCGCTGGCGCGTCATGTGTCCACTCTATCATTCCCTACATTGTACGCTGTCTTTTCATCCGTTCGATAGAGAGGGCAGAGTGATCAAGTCTGAGAATCATGATGGTGTATAAAATAGTACACCATTTTATCGAGTGATGTTGATGCTGCTGCTTCGAGCAAAGGATGGATGACAGATATTTCTTTAAGGCTGATTCAGAACAATACATTATTGAGTCGTCGCTAATTGAGTTGGTGGAATGCCTACGCCTAGTATAACACGTGTGTGCCAAATGCAAGCCACAAAGACTGCCGATATCTAACATTTAGTGACTACGAAAGCTATGGGGAGGAAGAGAAGGTCAGAGCGATTCGTTTACTCATTGTAAATGAGAATACATGCATCTTGTAATGATGAGGAGCAATTGTTCCGACAACCCCAACCCAGACTATAGACTATCGTGTACATGCATCTTGTAATGATGATGAGCAATTGTTCCGACAACCCCAACCCAGACTATCGTGTGTCCACTTGTTCGAGTAATCTCAAAGGGGTTAATATATTGGAGGAAACTGTGCATGAATCTACGTCCTTTGGAAGACTGAGCAGAGTTGTCAAAAGATGAAGACACTGACGAACCCGAACTCAACAAATTTGGTATTGGCTATGACAATCCACACTCAATTCAAGACTTCAATGAAATTGTGTCAACGAGATTCCACTTGCTTGTTCTACGTCCTCTAATAGAGTGGCCAGAATTGTCAGCAGATAAAAGACACTGACAAACCCAAGCTCAATAAATTTAGTATTGGCACTGACAACCCACAAGCAATTCAAGAGTTTAATGAGATTGTGCCAACATGATTCATACAAATTAATAAGTTGTGTCAACGTGATTCATACAAATTGATTACAATACAAATGAAGATCGATCAATTACATACTATGCGGAGGAGTCAAAATATCGAGTGGTACTAGACAAATTAGAGAGAAGCAGTTTCTGATTAAATTGTTTCCATGAAGTGGATTGTTATAGAATCAGCCTTGAATATCTTGAGCCCTTTAACACATTATCACACTAAAAGTTGATCACAGCAAAGTATAGCATCTTCAAGTTTTTTTCATGCAACTAAGCTTATTATATGTTTATATTGCATCAACACACAAATTGGACGACATCATTTAAGTCAGCAAATACGACTGATGCTTCAGTTTGGATTTGTAGGACTCCAACTCCAAGATTCTAACTGGAATGTTTATAAATTGTCAAGTCCTCAATATCATAATTGGTAACATATAGGTACTCTCATACATCCTCAGAAAATCTACTCATCAGGCTTGCGTTCATTGATAGAAAAAGAAGCCTTCATCACTTCTTTACGTAGTTCAGGCGATTCATCAAGCTTTCCATACGAATCAGACTCAATAACATCTCGTCCGTGTTCAACAATGAAATCCATGGCAGCTTTTTTGAGAAGCGGACAGCTCTTACCATCTGCATAAAGCAATTCATCGACTACATTATCAACGGTGAAATTCTGATTGAGGTTTTTCACATGCCAGGCCTCAGCAAATGATTTGAGTTCAGTGAAGCCGTACTTTACCGCTGCATCCAAAACTTGCTTGGCGTGATCTTTCCAATAAAAAGCACCAATATCTTTGCCGTACACATACTTCAGCATAGTTTCAAAGATGTCAGGCTCAACATCTTTGATGGGGAATGGATTTTCTGCATCAAAAAGTTCAGCGAGTTCAAGAAGTTCTGGCACTCTTAACTTCAAAATCAGTTTGTGGGCATGGAATACACGCTCCTTCACCACGAAAGCAACATCTGCATCGTCTTCGTCTTGGCAGATCTTGAATAGATCACCGGCCATGGAGGATTTTGGCAAGACATTGGCATCACGACAAATGTAGTCTTCGTGTGGCCTGATCCTAACTTCAAAAGTCAATGTGCCATCATTCAGTACATTTTTTGATGCGTCCAACACTGTATCACGTGATACAAAATCCCCGTATCCCCAATCTTCATCGTTTGGCCGTGGAAACTCGAGAAACTCAATTTCTGAATCTGGATCGTTGAGGTTATCACCCGTCTTATCCTTCAAGATGATGTCAAAATGTACCGCGATCTTGGATGTCAAGTCGGTGCCGAGATAAACCGATATCATCCCATCTTCTACATCGCGATCTCCTCGTGGATATAATCTCAAATACCATTCATGACCAACGCAAGTAAATGTAGATGAATCGATCTGTGTTCCCTTTTCCTGCGGCAGATCTGCAAAGTTATGAACATGGATCAAAGCGCGTTCCTCAAAAGGCGAGCTGAAGCTATCATTTGGCTCTCCAACGTGAACTTCTGAAACAACCGACATTGATAATTTGATGATGTAGACTGTTGGCTAATTGTAATTGTAGACGATGTTACGTTGAAATAAAAGGGCTGAAGTTGGCCGAAACGACGATGAAGCAGCAGCAAATCGTTGTGATGATCAAGGTGGAATTATGGCAGGTTCCTTTTGCCGTCCAACTGAAAAGATCCGAGGGTTCTGAGTACATCGTTGACTGAAAAAAAACGCGGTTTCGTGTCGATGTACTTCATGTGCATTATCATATCGATGCAAATCGACTGAAAACAACCTGTAGAGTACTAGGTCAGTGCTTCATGTGTAATGTAGTGGGTTCATGTGTGTCATGGTTCAAGCGGTTTTTATTCGTGGCGTGCGAAAGATAGAGACGAAGATGATGATAGCGAGTGAGCCCGCCAAAAAACTGACGTTTAGACAATACCCTCATGAAGGGTAGTTTGAACCTAAAGATATTTCAACGCGAGAGATGCACTCTCTTGGCTATAATGACGTATTCTTATTGGTGAAAATACAGCGGACAGAATTCTAAAATATCTATGTTGGTTGTACCCCATAAGAGGGTATATTTTATCTTAGGATCCACTTGGCACTTCTTTGTCTTTGTCATCTTTCCACAACTTGAAGCTGTGTTCAGTGTTCAGCTTTTGCATCGAATCGATTGATCCATTGATCCATCGAATAGAAGTCCATTGATCCACGCTGCATTGACGATACACAATAGCTGATCAGCGTGTCGGCAGTAGAGAAAGAGAGAAAAGCAGCATGAGAATAAGAACACAGCAATACACAGTCAGCCTGATGGCGGCAGCAACACTGCTGCAGCTCTCTTCAGTACAATTGCAATCTGCAGATGCCTTTTCAGCGGCGGCGCCCTCTCAAACAGCAGCATCAGTCTCAACATCAACAGCAATTCCACCGGCCGAGATTCGCCTCAATGTCCCCGAAAAAGCCCGCACAGTTTGCTCCGTGTGCACATCAGGCACACTGTGCACCTCATCCCACACATCGGGCATCGAAGGTGCACCCTTCGGCTCTTTTGTAGATTACGTGTTAGATGACAATGGCAATCCAGTCCTGCTCATGAATGAAATGAGTATGCACACTCTAAAAATACAACAATGTCCCGATGGACTCGTTACGTTATTCGCTCAGCTTGGCGGAGCTGGCAGCAGTGCATCAACATCTTCTGATGCATCCAAATCCAGTTTCGGACAAGACGTGTCACGATGCTCCATCACCGGTTCCATTTCCAAAATTGACGAAAGCACAGCCGATGACATGGACACACTTAAATCCTATAATAGCATGTATGCATATGTGGGTTAAGATGGCTAAGGAACGCAATACAATTTGGTAATACGTGCACACTCTAGACATACAACAATGTCCTAATGGACTCGTCACTCATCACACTCGAAATCTAGATGATGATCTACTTATACAATCCGCAGGGGCCGATATGGAAGTTTGATGCTAGTGTTCCCCAGACAATCCGAGCATTACAAATTACAGATAAGGGTTTACCTGTTGATACAATTCAACCTTGGCTGCTGCATATTCAGCAAGTCACGCTTTGGCTGATAGACAATCTGAAATGTGGAGGCTTTTGACTTTTGACTTCGAATTGATCCATTGAACACATCAACAACTAATACTTATAGGTACAGACACGACAAGGTACCAAACAATGAGATATTAATTCTGTTTGAGAGGATTCTCGCAAGAATATATTCTGCCTCGTTTAATAACTCATGAAGTAGAGAAAACAGATCAAACAGAATGAACAACACTTCTTAACTTAGCTTCTTAGTTTAAAGTGTCAAATAATCCACTTTCAAGTATCATTCATATTCAAACTCGAGCATCTCCATCATCTCGCTGGCTATTGCTGACATTGTTTTGAAAGGAATCATGTTTCCTACTTGCTTACGTTGTTTTCTATCACTTCCCTTCACAATAAAAGACTCTGGAGAAAGAGAGAAGAGCTTCAGCATGTCTCCTGCGTTGAGTTTTCTGTCTTCGAAAGGATGTAAGGGCTGCATTCCTTGAGCGATAATTGTGGGGGCGGGTTTTGATGGATCTAAACGTTTAACTTTCGCCGACGATGCACCAAGGTTAGCGTTTGTTCCGATTCCATCTGTTCGCAATACATGCCTGACAGTTACAACTGGAGAGAGGCCTTCACCATACTGCTTGGAAGGAAACTTTGGTAGTGGTAGCCCATTCTGTGATACAAGAAGGAACAATCTGCTTCGTGTCTGGGGGTCTCCATAGTCTGCAGTATTCACCTTTCTACAACGCACTTGATAACCAGCTTTCAAAACCCCAGCAATGACATTGAGGAGATAATGGACATGCTTCCGTCTCCACATGCCCATGACATTTTCAAAGCATCCGAGTTTCGGTCTTTTCTTCTGCAGCCAATTTGCAAATTCAAGGGAGAGATCACTGTTTGACTTATCATTTTTACCTCCATAACGATTTGCTTGACTGAACCCACAACACGGAGGCGAGAAATGAAGTACATCGGGATTTTGTTCGAGTTGCTCATTGATTGCATCATAGACACACCCATGAAAAATTTTGTCGACATCTCCCTCGTTATTCAAACACAAAGCTTCAAAAGCGCATTCATCCTTTTCTACGAGTTGAATAGGTCTGAAACCAGCTGACTTATAAGCCTCGTGTGAACCTCCTGCCCCCGCAAAGCACTCAATTATTGTACGCTTTGAATATCTACGGCCGCATCGTTTAATTGTGTTACTGTCGTTTCCATCAAACATGTAATAAGCAAAGGCTTCCCAACTATCCTCATCGCATTGTGGTTCGTACACCCATTGGGGTAATGTTTGTACATCTTCAGATCTTGATCCGAAGTTTGCAAGAGGAAGAGTCAAATAGCAGCTAGGTTTGGCCATGACTTGAACGTATCCTGGAAAGTCCACAGATATGTCGAATTCGAGCAAACTCTTGTCACTGATTTCTTCGTACATCACGCCAAGAAATGTGGACTTGAATGGCACAATTTCAACACACATCGCCGAATCTTTACCATCAAAGCCTACAATACCAACTAAGACATATCTGATCTCGTTCTGTACATGACAATATTCATAGACTGCACCTCGATGGTAAGTTTTCCCCTCATATTCAACTGAATGCACTTCCTCTGGAGTGGTAACTACAGCTTCGTGTTCACAAGATATTCCGATGCTAGGATTTGATTTGAATCCTTGCGTTGACATGAAGAGACGATTCTTCCTGAAAACAGTCCTGTAATGTTCAACGTCATCCGTGTCCAGTTCAAATGAGTCAAACTCGATAGAATCCAATGATGTACTTGAGGAGTCATCTTCACTGGGGTAACAGTTCTCTACTAAGTATGCCAAGCTGGTTAGGGTAACTTTTTTTCTTATAAAAGTTTAACGACTTAACTTCTCACCATCTAGTAGATCAGATCCATTTTCTTCATTGTTCTCTTGTTCGGCATTCTCATCATGAGACCTTCCCGGAGATCCAACAATAGAGTTACTACAACGCTTTCCATTAGAAGATTCAGCACTTGGATCAATTGAGCAGATTTCATCATTAGCTGAGACTTTTTCGCTGGTGTCAGTTGGCCAATCGTTGCTCTGCTCTTCAACTGCTTCAATGTTCACACAGTAATAGATGACGGCAGTAGATACATGTTGAGTGATATTATCTCCAATACCATCCTAAATGAAAGATTATTACTCACTATCAACTGCATTCGTAGAACAAGTAGATGCCTCACTGCCTTTCAACTTGAGATGATCATTATCTGGGGGCATCTTTTCATGAACATGAGATATTTTCCTCCGCTTGTACTTTTTCTTTGCGTTTGCTCGGATCTCATCATAACGCTTTGCCTCGTCCAGGATCATTTTATGCCAAGAGTCAATATGTAGGCCATTTTTGCCGTCCACGGGAGAAGCAGCTAGGCAGGGTGTCTGTTCAAGTTTATATCAGATAAGTATCATATATTTACTTAATTGATGTGAGATCTGAGCACATCAAAATAAATAACTTACTTTCAATAACATTCGCTCGATATCTTTGCCATATGATGAGCCATCCAGGGGAAACGTTTCCAACATCGCTTTCATCCCTTCAACGTCCAAATTGAGCTTTTTCTGCAGCTCGACGAGCTTTTTAGCCCGTGAATACAATGACGCCTCGTCATCATTTACAGTTGCGTTACTATTATTGCAGTGTAGATCATGAGCTGACAATGAACCTGACATGATTATTTCGAAGCTATTCCGAAATCCAAACAGATCCAAACATCAACGAATCATGAGGGGGTCATTGGTTTGGTTGGCGATCTTAAAGATAAAAAGATACGGGGGCAAATTGAGGAAAACAATTACTATAAAGTACAGTTGAAGTTCATTCTTTGCTTTCCCCACAAAATTATCGCCTCCTAAAAGACATGTGATGTGTGAGTCCAAATAAAATTTCTGCGATCATACCAGACACATCAATCTCAATAAGCAACTGATACCAGCCTTTGCAATCATCTAAGAAAAAAGTCATGGACGAAGTTAAACAGTGGCTAGCGTCCGTCCATCCATATTTGAAGGATGAGAAACTAGACGAGTACGTGGAAGAATTAGACAAGATGGGTTACGATACAGTTAAGTTTATCGAAGGTGAACTAGTGGAAGACGAATTATCTTTCATGAGATCTGCAGATAAGCGCAAGGTATGGCAGGGGTTAAAGAAAATAAGACAAGACAATGTGTTGAAAAATGAAAGTGAAAACGAAAATTCTCAAGCTACAGCTGCAGTTCTAAATGGAGATGAAAACGTCGTGGAAGAGGCTGCAGTATCAGATGATGATTTAGCCTTGAAATTAGGGTTTTTCATTGATATACTAAAGAAAGACAGATCTGGCGAGAACTCAATGGAGATGTACAACGAATTTAAAGAGGCTGATGTATTGCCCCGCATGATCGATATGAAAGTTAATGACATCATTAAACGCTTGAAACCTGATCAATATGAGAAGTTGAAGCAAAAAATTCGCCTTGAAGCTTTGATACAGCGTATGGTGACTACAATACTAACACCATTTCCTGCAAGGCCTTCTCCGAAAGGCAAGAAGAAACGTTCTATTGACAGCATAGCGTCTGGTTCTTTGATTAATGACTACTCTTCAGACGACTACTCGTCTGGTGATGAAAGCACTGCTGATGAACGCACAGATGAATTTGACTTTCTTTCCCACTTCAGTGAAACATGTAAAGAGGATAAGAAGGATGAGAAGGATGAAAAGACCAATTTAAGTGATGCAGCACATCTTGCTTACGACATTGTTCAAGGTGATCTTCAGAGCGGAAAGACAGCCATTGCAGCATTATTTTCAATTATTGCTTCAGAGTTATCGGTTGTCACCCTAATGCTAACTAATACGGTATCATCATCCTCTGATTTCACACCAAAACTTCGAACATTTGTGTGGAAAATGGATATGGACATTGGAAAGGAAAGTGATGGGACTTCTGAACTGTTTGCAAATAACATATATTGCATCAAAGAGTCAGATGACACCGCCATTAATTATTTTGATGGTGAGAAAGGATTTTGCTCGAAAGCTATATCGGAACAAGGTGCTGTGTTGGTAGCTGGTGATACCCAAATCCAGATAAGGAAATCCAGAGAATTGATTGAGACAATGCAATTGGAGCATTATTGCTTGCTTGTAATGGATGAATGTGATATTGTTCACGGAAAAAAGTACACAAACAATGCATCGACAGAACTAAGATTGTTGCTTGGGCTCCCTCTACTTGGTCTTGTTGGGATTTCTGCTACTACCATTCCCACGTTCATTGATTTGATGCATGCTGAAGCCCAAAATGTTAAAGCTTACCGCCTTTATCCGGGGGCAAACCATGTTGGCCCTGAACAATTTAAGTCCCCGAAAGATGAGGTAAGTGCGTTATACGTTGCTGTTGTATGTATTTATAGCAGTTGAGTCGATTGGATTTGGGCTTACTAGTTTCTTGTATTCCAATTCCACTTTAGGGTGGTAATGATATCTTCCTGAATGCTGGAGATTTGAACTACAAAAACAAGTTCATCAATAACACTTTACTTGAATTCATTGATTCAGCGCTGTATGAAAAAGATAGACGGGGAACGATGTGAGGTGACCACCTCTGGGGGTCTGAAGACAGTCAAACAGCTGAGTAGAATA
>JALLPH010000489.1:0-18429 GCA_036939855.1 Cyclotella choctawhatcheeana
GTAAAACATGACTTGAGAACTACACTCACAGCTCACAGACTGACGAAACAGTGACGGTTTTACTTAAACGGGGAAAGTAGCACATAATACGTACCAGCATCTACACACTGTGTATTCAGTCCATCTGAAAGCGGAAAGAAGAAGCAGCTGTGTGAATATAATAGTAGTAACGATTTTCTAGGTATTAAATCTATATGTAATTATTATCCTTTTAGAGGATAATATAGAGGATAAGATTAAGTCCTAGAGAGACATCATCACTAACCATATTATCAATAGAAAGAGAAATGAGAACTTTCTATTGCAATTGAGATTGGGTACTGATATATTAGCGAAGCACACACTACCTAGTGTGAGAGGATTAGCCTGGGGAGATAATGGTTTCGCCATTATCTGATTCTATCTGATTACTACCATACAACATATTGTACTGCTTCTTGCTGCTTCTAAGGTACAACTACAGCACTACGCTACGCACTACAGCCCCAAAAGTCTTATGACCGTTTCGTGAATGAGACACACATGTGGCTTGTCTTCTGGGAGAGATAGATTCTGTTGCTTTACTTAGGGGACGTTTTTCTTATTTTAGTCAGAAAAGTTACATTATTTGCTTTGAATGTGCCTCCTAAAATGGAAACTGCTCTTCAGAAACAAGACAGGCAAGAGGCGCCACTAAAAAAGATTGTCACTTGTCACACACACGATTGCCATCCCCCATGATACGATCGACGATATTCACGGATGAGGATTGATGAAGAGCCATGGCCAATAAATAAAAGAACTGAAGTGGCATTGAGGTCACAACTCTTTTTACGATCCACAGACCCCCTGGCCTGTTCGATAGACGTCGCTGCCTCTCTGGCATCAATCGTTTTTAGTTTAACTGTCTGGGACGGGCGAGACTGGCTTGATTAAACATCACAGCCCATTTTTATCGGACGATCGACTGTGACTTGTCTTCTCGCGATAATCCGGTTGAAGCTATCGCACAATACTTCATCCGATTTTCGGTATACAACCCAAATCTAATACAACAATCCTCTTATTCAAAAGCATTTGCAAATAGTCCCTCAAATCATGGTGCGAGTTTCCAAGCTTTCGTGCCTTTCCTGGCTAATGATGGCCGCCACCACCGTTGATGCGAAGAGTGAGTTGATAACTCATGCTCTGTGTCTGTGAAGTACTTGCTACTCACCATGATGTACTAACAACGTGTTCTTCCAATGCAATTATCCTGTAGTGGAATTCCAATCCTTCACCAAAGAAGACCTTGTCAAATATCTCATGGCTGACAACGGCGACGTTGAGTATGAAGATATTGATGCAACTGACCTCTTCGATGACTGCGCTCGGTACTTTACCAATGGACACTCACTTGGCAATTTCAAGAACACAACTGGTGATGTCGACAATGGCCCTTTGCTCGATTCAGATGGTAACGAGATCCCAATTGTACCTGACGCGGGCATCATTTTGTCGAGCGGAAAGCCGTCGGACTTCAACGACCAAACTTCAGATGGCAAGACCACAAGATTCGGTGTGAAAGATGTGGATAATCTGGGAGGTCTCAATGACTACGTAGATTATAGTGTCTTTGATGCTTGCTGGATTAAGTTCAGATTCAAGTGTACTTCGGATGCCTACGTCCCTGTCGTGTCTTTCAACTACGTGTTTGGAAGCGAAGAGTACTACGAATACGCCAATACTGCATTCAACGATGCATTTGCTTTCTTCTTGAATGGAGAGAACATTGCCAAGCTCCCCGATTCAGAAACTGATAATGATATTGTGTCCATCAACAATGTTAACTACGAAACGAACACGAAGTACTTCCACGGGAATGATCCAGGGTGGAACCCTGATGGGAATGGTCCTGGATACGATCCTAATGGTTTCAAAACCATCAATTGGTATGAATCGATTGAAGCTGATGGGATCACTTCCAAGCTTACTGCTCGGGGCTTTCCTAAGACTACAGGGGGCGGGGAACAAGACTGGAATGAAATCAAATTGGTAGTTGCAGATGTTGGCGATGACAAATTGGATTCGTGGGTGTTCCTCGAGAGCGGTACATTCACTTGTGTAGATATCACTTCAGCCCCCTCCATTTCGAGTGCTCCCAGCAGCTCTGAACCTACCAACAGCCCAACTGCCGCTCCATCAAAGATGCCATCCCAAAGTGTAAGAAGAGAAAATATCTATCAATTTCACTCATACGAATATCTTGTACTCATACCATTTTATACAAATCACAGCCATCAAGTAATCCAACTAAGACACCTACTGCCAACCCCACATCGAATCCAACTGCATCACCTTCTCAATCACCCACCCCAATGGTATGTTACCTAAACCTTGTTCATTGAAACGTATGAATATTTTCTCTCAACTTACTTTTATTTCATACTTTCATAATAGCCAACAAACTCCCCTACTGGACGTCCCTCAGTTTCAGCTCAGCCATCCTTAGCTCCTAGCTCTAGTCCATCTGAACAGCCTTCAAACAGTCCTACAGTGTCATCTCAACCGTCTGGATCCCCTTCCATCTCTAGTCAGCCCTCTGCATCACCGTCAGTTAGTTCTGCTCCTTCGGACGTTCCAACAATCTCAACATCGCCTTCTCTCAATCCCACATTGAGTTCAAAACCCAGTGCCAGTCCTAGTGTCTCCAGTCAGCCATCGGCATCTCCTTCTGTCAGTTCATCCCCATCTGAAGAACCAACGATCTCATCATCGCCGTCTCTTGCACCAACTTTAAGTTCGAAACCCACCTCGTTTCCAACCACAAGTCCAACTAATCAGCCTTCTTCATCACCTAGTATCTCATCAGCGCCCTCCGAAAGCCCTAGTTCAAGCCCAAGCATCAGCAGCTCTCCCACTCGTGAAGGATCTTATCCTCCATCAGTATCTTCTTCACCGAGTAAGTAATTACTTTTTTTGATATAATGTTGCTTTTGAAGATGCATTCAACTCAAAAGCTTCTAATGGGTATATCTTTTATTGCAGGTGACAGCCCAACTGATACTCCCACAAAAAGCCCTTCAACTGTGAGTTACATTGTGCAATTGTGTTATATTTCTAATGTGAACGCCACTCAACACTCAACAAACATAATTTACCCTAGTCCCCAACAAAGAACCCCACCAATTCCCCCACAGATCAACCTTCTATATCAAAAGAACCCTCGGTGCATCCATCCTCAAGCCCAAGCATCAGCAGCTCTCCCACTGGATCACCTACATCCAAACCAAGTATTTCATCAGCGCCCTCCGAAAACCCAAGCTCCGAACCTTCAGTGTCATCAATGCCCAGTGGTGCTCCAACTGGTGAACCTTCAGTGTCATCAAAACCGTCTATCACTGGCAGTGAGTCTCCCAGTATTTCTTCAATGCCAAGTGGCATTCCAAGTGAACAACCTTCCGTATCATTAGAACCTACGAAGGGTCCTTCAGCAGTAAGTAACTTGTTTTGCTCTTTGCGTTTTAGTTCTAGTTCCAGTTCGTCTCAAAGCTTACATAAAAAATGTCCGCAGTCGCCAACAAAGAATCCCACCAAATCGCCTACAAATCAACCTTCTATTTCATCAGCGCCTTCGGTGAACCCGAGTACGAATCCTAGCATTAGTTCATCTCCCTCTGTTACCGCTAGCGAATCACCTTCCGTGTCTACTTCCCCAAGTGCTGACCCATCTGGATCCCCTTCCATCTCTAGTCAGCCCTCTGCATCACCGTCAGTTCATCCTTCAGTGTCGTCAAGGCCGACTGTCACTGGCAGTGAGTCTCCCAGTATTTCTTCTTCTCCATCCATCAGTCCTGCAAGTATTGGCCCGAATGTAGTATTTGAGGACAAGAATGGCAATGGTGTACAAGATGAAGGCGAGGAGGGAGTTGCCGATGTTGACATTCTACTGTACAAGGACGGAACCCAAGTAGGCGAGACTACAACGAATCAAGACGGAGTGTATGAATTCCCCAATTTATCCGAGGGCACATACTTTATCAGCGTGAAGAAAGATCCCGAATATACTTTCAGTCCTATAGCCGAAGATGGTAACTCAGTAAGTCAAGATGGAACGACCAATCCTGTAACGCTTGAGCTAGGAGACACTAATGATACCTGGGATGTAGGCATGTATCTCCCAGTAAGCCTTGGAAATAAGGTATTTGATGACTTAAATGGAAATGCCATTCAAGACAATGGTGAACCAGGACTTGAAGGAGTTACCGTCACCTTAATTGATGGATCAGGGGCAGGAATCGATACTCAGCTAACTGGAGCTGATGGTTCATACCTTTTCACAGGACTTGCTCCTGGAGAGTACGCAGTTCAGTTCCAGCTTCCAGAGTCGTACACATTTACTCCTCCAAGCAACCTCAATATGGATATCATCAACAATGGATTCTCAGATGTACTCCCAGACTACGCAAGTGACGTGAATATGGATACAGGTATTACTCCCTCTCATGTTTTGGAAAGCGGAGACATTGATATGACCTACGATGCAGCCATTTATAGACCAGTTACAGTCACTGGCGTGACCTGGCACGACCTTAATGCCAATGGAATCATAGAGGATGGAGAGCCCGGCCTTGAAGGCAGTACTATCGTCCTCCACAACGACGACGGCGAAGTTGTGGGCATGACCGTTACTGATGCCAATGGATCATATTCCTTTGATGGTCTCCAACCGGATGGATATTACATTTCCCTCATGCCTCCTGCACCAGAGTACCAGCTTTCACCATTCGGTGCAGAGTCTGCCTTCGATCCAAGCAGTTACATGAGCTATCCAGTTTATCTTGAATCTGGCGAGACAGGAAATACAGCTAATGCAGGGATGTATTTGCTTGCCACAATTGATGACTGGGTATGGAATGATGCTCTCGCCAATGGCATTCAAGACCCCTCTGAGGTTGGCTTTGAAGATGTCTTTATCAACCTGTATGATTCCGATGGTAACATCGTTCAGACCACTAAGACAGATAGTGAAGGCTCTTATCATTTTGATGATATTGTGCCTGGTACATATGAAATTGAATTCCTCTCCAAGGAAGATTACCGTTTCACGGAGCAGAATGCTGGAGGAGATGACACCAAGGATAGCGATGTTGATCTAACAGGGAAAGCCCAATTCACCATTTCCTCCGGAGAAGAGAAGAACATTGCAGCAGGACTTGCTCCAGGAGATGCATCAATTGGTCCTAACCAGGTCTTCGAGGACAGCAATGGGAATGGAATTCAAGATGAAGGCGAGTCTGGCGCTCCTGATGTTGTTATTCATTTGGTTGATGATAACGGCAACCGAGTCGCAACAACCACATCTGATGAAAACGGAGAGTACGAATTCCAAGACGTTCCGCCAGGAAGCTATACAATTGAAGTCGAACTTGAAGATGGCGGAAGTTTTAGTCCTGTTGTTGAGGGAGGCAACCAAGTCAGTCAAGTGGATGATCAGCCTTATGGAACATCTCCTGTTGTTGAACTCACTGGAGGCGCACAAGAGGATACACTGGATGTTGGTTTAATCTTCCCAGTATCAGTGGGTAACAAGGTCTGGAATGACTTGAATGGTAAGATACCTGAAAACTAATGATGTGGAATGCTTTTATTCTGAGCCGTAGCCTCATACTTTTGATTCTCGATCACCAGGAAATGGACTCCAAGATGTCAACGAACCAGGTATGCCTAATGTGACCGCAATATTGGTAGATGGTAACGGGAACGAGCTGGATAGGATGGACACGGATGAAAATGGTCTTTATTTGTTTGAGGGTCTTCAGCCAGGTACTTATGCTGTGAAATTTGATATTCCCGAAGAATATTTATTCACACCTCCCGCCAAGGCATCAACTCCAATCACCAATCCAGTTGATGGAAGTTTGAGCTATGCTGATGTGACTAGCGATGTCAATGTTGAAACAGGAGTAACAGACGCAGTCTTCTTGGGTTCAGGTAAGAGTGCTAGTCATTCTATGAACTTGCATCCTGCTCTGATCTGACGTATTCATTTCTTTCCATTTCACCAAAGGCGAAGAAAATCTTTCATTTGACGCAGGCATTTTCATCCCAGTTAATATTTCTGGTACAACTTGGCATGACCTCAATGCTAACGGAGTTGAGGATGAAGATGAGCCAGGTCTACCAGGAAGCACTGTAACCCTCTACGATAGAGATGGAGATTTTGTCGGAATCCAAATTACTGACAGTGAAGGCAACTTTTTGTTCGACGACCTTCCTCCTGGTACATACCACACCGTCCTTTCTCCTCCGTCACCAGAGTATCTTCTGAGTCCCAAGGATGATGATAATGATAGTGATTTTGACCCTGAAACATTCGCAACCAATCCAATTACTCTCAACTCTGGAGAATCTGGGGAAGGGTCCTTTGACGCCGGTCTTTATTTACCAGCAAAGATTGGAGATAGGGTTTGGTATGACACAGGAATGAATGGTATCCAAGATGATGATGAAGGACCATATGATGGACTTGTGACCATTACACTTCGCGATTCTCTAGGGTACATTGTCGATACTACGTCACCAGCTGTTGGGACTGGATCCTATCAATTTGAAGGTCTTAAGCCTGGAACATATGAGTTAATGGCTGAGATTGACGAGTTAGGTTATGTCTTTACTATGCAGAACAAGGGAAATGATACCGCCCTTGACAGTGATGTAAACCCGACCACTGGAATTGTTGTGGTCACAGTATCATCCGGCGAAGATAATGACAGCGTTGACATTGGTATTATGGATGATGCTCCTTATTACCCTGACTGGCAGAATGATAATCAAATCTGTACTAATGATGGGTTTGATCCAGAATGGCTTGAAATTCAGAGGGTCAACTATCTTTACAAAAACAAGGAAGCTTGTTGCAAGGTATGTAAAATTATTAGGATTGAATATTCTAAATTGCCTTGAAGAAGTCTCACCCATTGGTTTTTTTCTCTTCTGTAGGCCCATTTCTGGTGGAGGATAACACAATGCATGCAAAATGAGGAATTTAAGTTCTACAAGGTGAGACTGAAATGGATGGTTTGGCTGACTTTTGACTCAAATCAAGCTTGCAAAGGTTCTCACAACTTATTAATTGTTTGTATAGAACGGGGAAATCTGCGACACAAAGATCTACTTCGAAGATTGGGAGTCCAACTCTCCTGCAGACTGGACCGATACTACTCAGTTTGACACTTTGGATGAATGCTGCGTGAACCATTTCTGGTACGATATTGAAGGGTGCATGGAACGATCACCACTCATGTTCAAATTCGAGTTTTGTGTCGATGTCAAAGGGCTTGTTGAGCCTCAAGACTGTCAATCAGCTGACATATATGCAAATGTTCTTGAAGATGCCATGAACGCTGGAGTCAATCTAGACGCCGATTCTGTAGGTCAGCAGGACTTGACTGATGCGAATATCACAAGCATTGGAAATGTGACTCTGACCAAAGTGCAAGGATCTACTGTATGCGGAGGATCATTGGCAGGACAAGACTTCATCAATGACAAGACTGGAATTGTGCCTGATATTGCAGCCGCAGCAGAAACCATTACAACTGTCTGCGGGGTCATCACTGTAGAAGAAGAATTTTGCACGCAGGAAGACTGTTTGAGAGAACATTACCAGAATATCACTCAGACTATCTCAGAGTACGTCAACGATGGAAGTTTTCAGGAAACTCTAAACGGACGGGCTGAAACAAGACTCCCTCCAGTTCCTGAACTCCAAAGGGTGTCAGGTGTTGAAGGATCCTTCACTACTCAAAATCTCTTGTTGCCAGCTACAATAACAGGAGATGCAAATATGAAATACTACCAAGGAAGTGACCTCTCTACGTGCAGTCAAAAAACTTTCTTCTTGGAGACCGAGACTCCCTATGACACTCTTCATGACTGTTGCAAAGTTGTCTTCCACTGGGATGTCAGGTCTTGTTGCATGAACGGAGGGGGGTGCCCAGAACTGGGAATTGACGTTGATGCCATTGAGTACTTCCCTTCGTGGTCTCCTGATAAATTGTGTGATTCTAAGCCATCGGCAAGCTTCGATGCTTGGGAGACTACTCGTTTTGAAAGCTTGGAAGACTGCTGTGATAGTTTCTTTCCCAATGAAAAATCAAGGTGCATGAGTCAGCATTAATGCAGCACAGTAGATAGCCAATAGATCAATATAAATGTAACAAATAGATAGTAGCAGAACGAAGCAGAACTATTTTATTATTTGCTTCAATAGAGCAGCAACTATCTGTTGCCAAGCTGGCCTACACACCTTCAGTTTTGGCATGACAAGCTGCATGAAGGTACCCCTGGTAGTACAGTGGGGTGCTACAAAGTGTACCTTCCTCCGGGGTAAACTTTCTAATAACGGTAGCTTGTAGCTTGGATTTGGGGGGGGGGGGGGGGGGCACTCCCCGCTTTCTCGCTATGGTACTCCCCTGTACTCGCTATGGTACCATCTGCTACCATCATACACACCATGTAAAATATTATCTTCTATTATCATTGCTACGGGTGCTATGTTATGTGACAGTAATATCAAATCAGAATCACTGCCCATAGCTCCAATTAAAACAACAGCAACATTAGCTTTATTCCTAGCAGCATCGAAAATAGTTTTGTTGAAAGCACGGTCTTGCGTGAAACAACATCTTGAAGAGAGAGCCTGGACATTGTGGTTGGATGAATCTCCACAGCTGGATCTTTTCAACGTCGATTTGCATAGATACATCATCAAAACGGCTTTAGATCGAGGGGCTGAATCGGTTAGAAGACTTAGTGGCAATCATTATGTGTCATCTACCCCTCTTGACGCTGGTGTCACCTCGAAGGACAATAACGACACAATAAGCATTCGTCACATAATAAATGACAATACAACACAAGTAGGAGGATTTTCTAACAGCAAATTACCCTTTTTGACTTTAAAGCCATACTACATATTGAAACCATTGAAGTTGGGGTCGCTCTCTCCGTTATGTCACAATAAGTTAGGTTTAGAGGATGACAGGTATGATAAAACGAAGGCATATCGTGGAGTGAGGGAAGTTGCTTTTTATGAGTCTATACGATTAGCGTCTTCATTTGAATGTTCAGATTATGTCTTATCAACACTCGAGTTGCTGATGTATGATGATACTGACGCCACTTACGGATTGGCAGGTATATTTCAATTGCTCAATCTCTTTGTGACACCACAGTATACCGTAACGAATGCAATGACTTTCAAAAACCAACATTGCTTAAGCGTTCTATGTATTTTAGCTGCTTATCAAGCTGGTGATCCCTACACAGTTGCAGGGATAAAATCTTGTGCCACATCATGGTATAATTTCCTGAAAGAACAACATGCTTTGAAATCCCTGAAAGAATTTTCAGCTTTGTATGTAGGAGTGGTTGGCATTGATCCAGAGTCACAAAAAATATCTCGCATGTCATCGCCACAGCAGTCGTATATCATCCTGAAAGATATCACGACTCCTTTCGAATGTCCGAATGTAATTGATATCAAAATGGGGACTCAAACATATGAACCAGATGCACCATATTCGAAACAACGAAGAGAGATAGAAAAGTACCCACTTCAATCAGAGTTTGGGTTTCGAATTGTGGGGATGAGAGTTTATAATCCTGCTACTGCTACCTACCAATTTTTTGACAAAAAGTTTGGGATGAACCTGACGCGTAGAAATGACTGCAAGAAAGCCCTGCAAATATTCTTTCGGTGCAACACAACAGATGAATCAAGATCACGGCATGTGCTTTCTTGTGTCATAAGCAAACTAACTCAAATCAAAAAATGGCTCAAGACCAATGACACACTTGCATTCTATGCGAGTTCTATTTTGATGGCACATGAAGGCTCCTACAATCTACAATCCAATGTGACATCTATTTCCGAGCCCATGCTCAAAATGATCGATTTTACTCATGTATGTAGAAAAGTGGGAGGAGATCCTGGTTATATCCGTGGAGTAGACAATCTTCTAAGCATCCTATCTGAAGTTGTCCAAGAACTGGAATCATAAAATGATTACATTATAATAGACTTCTGAATCTCTATCTTTAAATGTACATATATCTACTTGTTCCCCGTTTTAGCCATCATGATGTGAGTCTGCATATACATCACATTGACGACATGGTCTAGATGTTATTTATGATTCGATTTTTTTTCTGACTTGGCAAGGAAAACCCCACTGCCAATTTTTCTTGACTTTGGAAAAAGAGCAGTTCGTACAACATGCTTCTGCTCAGATAACACTGATTGTGCTTTGCTAGACACTTTTCCTGACTTCGAAATTTGAGCATGGTTGTCAGTAAATTTGCCACCTTTTGACTTGACATCTATTTTACCAGCTTTTGCATTTAAGTCAATTGATTTAGGACAAAAGTAATCCGATGCTGCTTCAGTAACACCCTTCAGTTTCGTGGTGCATGGTGTTAGAATTAGAATGGAGGAGTAACTAAATAAGGGATACGAAAGACGAAGTTATATCTTACCACTTCTATCCACCCAAGTCTGCCAGCCGGATGAACTAGATCACAATTATTGCTGGACAACCAAAGCAGTCTTGTTTTCACTAACTCTCCGCTAGAATTTTCGCCGACAAGTAACATAGTTACACCACCAGGAACGCTCAATGACTGGCTCTCAATATCAACATCTGAGTCTAGGGTCTTGGAAATGGAGTCAAGTTCAAAAACTGCTCCATTTTCTAACTCAACATCTGCTAATGTTTCATCCTTGTTTATGACTACCATTGAGGCATCTGCTACCTCCGCAAATACGACCGACACAATTTTTACAGGTACCATATCTGTTCGTGCCAATTTGCGGACTAAGCTCTAAGAAGAGGTATGAGCAATCCAGTTTTTCGTTTTAAGCAAAATATGGTACTTATACTCAATATGGATGCAATGTTTTCCTCACGTACCTCTCCTACATCTGGCAGAATATCTGCCCAGTCATCTTCTACTCCCACGTTTGCATCTGTAGAACAGACGGTGGTAAGCATGCCGGGACTATCTTTTAATGTATCATCCGTGCATGTATGAGACAAGGTAAGTGTGAATGAGTATTTTCGTGGCGAACAAGAGCAAAACTGGGGGAGCTCCTGTGATGCAATCTGACGACTGAACACTAGGGTCGATAATATTGATACAACTGAGGCTTTCATGACGTTGTTATGGTTCTAAGAGGCGTTCTTTTCATCGACTCTTGTTTGCTCTTCTTTTGCATCAGCCATAATTATTATTTTCGCCAATGACATCTATCAGCGCCATTCTATTTTTAAGTATTGCCGTTTCCCACCATTGATGTTGTGTGTCGAAATTTTCTTGTGAAGATTATTTTTTGTGTTGTGCTTTTAGCTGTAGCGGGCTACGGGCTACCATAGCGCAAGCGTGTGTGGGCCTGGTGAAAATTATTTTATGAAGAATTTTTTTTGCTTTCAATGTCATTATTTATTTTTGCAATTTTTTCAACAACAAACTCAACAGCCTAACTCTGTTTCATCACTCTATTGCCCTTTTCCATAAACTTTTCCTGTAGCCAAATGCTGATGGGCGTCCCCATTGCTTGGCAACAAATTCATCTCTTTTTATTACAACAATCTCTTCATCTTGTCGTTATTGATAGTATCATCGTTAGATTTTTAACACGCATTATGAAATATATCATGCATTGAATGTTCTCTTTGCTGTTGCCTATTCTTATTTGTACTCCTACTTTATCAATGACTTTTGAGAAATGACTGCACTAACTGCTACTTATGAGGCAGGCCCCTCTATCTGCTACCCCCAAAGGTTATGACTCTTGAACTACCCTCGTTAGACTCTTCTAAGGGTATTTACTATCTATCCTATCCTTTAGCCAGTCCTCTCTTCCCTACTCACTACTCTAATTATCTCTAAATACTACTCACCAAAAAATACAACAGGCTCCTCCACGACAATATATACCCCTAATAAGCCTGACTTTTGAAATGATTAACTTGGATTAACCCACCTATTTTCTCTTCCATCAGCATCTAACTATATTACACAATGAAATGACCCTGCAAATGACCAAGATGATGTACCCTCCAAAATTTTCTTTGGCTCCTGCGACCGTATTTACCCCTACCATTCTGTTCCTTCTTAAGATCCACCCATACTGTATCTTTAGTTTTAGAGTAGTAAATAGGCCGATCGACTGTCCGAAAGGATAAATTAAAGGATTTAATACGTCAAAGTACGAAAGATTTACCGCATGTGTCATATGTAACCTTCAACTACTAAGGAAATAATTAACTTTCGGCCTGTTTCAAATTCCACGGAGACATTTTGCATCTGCAAAGGAATCAGTACATTACTCAAACCTAAAAGAACAGAATGGTATGGTATGGTGGGTGATAACACCGTTGAAAAAATGACCCTCCAAATGACCTTGTCACTATTATTAGATGAGATCGCATGATAGCGACATAAGAATAATATTGTACCGTATGTTGACACATCCCGCTGGTAGTTCAAACATTAATCCGCTCACACATTAAGCCCGCTCTGGGCCCCTCAATCACAATTTGCTCACACATTAAGCCCCGCTTTGACGGTAAAAAAATACTAATTCCAATGTGAAATATGGTGTAATATAAATATTCACTAATTTAGATCACACATCACAATGCCGCTCTGGGACTTCTCGAGAGCGGATTAATGTGTGAACTACGGTACGTGTATTATTATCTACACATCAGAAGGTAAGTACTAAGTAAAGAGATGGTAGAGTGCAGGGTATCATGAATCCTAAAATAGAATAATACCATGTCATAATTCATAATGTGGTGATTGGAATAGCATATGACTACCGGATATCAGTCTTTCTTTATTGACTTTTACTTCACATGCGAGATCTACAGTCACTAATGATTTCAATTCAAAACTCTGCAATGACCTGTTTACAAATTCCACATGAGTCTATTTCTGGCAGAACTCGACGAGGAGCCAAGATTAAGCAACCAATATCCTCGCCACAAGAAAAAATGACCATGAATGACAATCGTTTAGGCAACGACTTGATCATTTGTTGTGCAAAAATCAAAGGCAAATGACGGACCAAAACAACATCATCATTATTCCACTCTACCCCTACATCCACGTCATCCTCTGACAGTTGATTTACTGCTAAAGGCGAGAAAGATGACCAATTTGTAACGATGCTGCACGTGATATCAGGACTGGCTCGAGGAAGCACAGATGAAGCACCAGTTTCTTCCACCACACCGGCTCTCTTGCACTTTTTCAATGATTCACGGATCAATTGAGGAGTTTTGTAGTCATCTGGAGTGTATGATATCGGGTTGTTATAGTTGCCAACGTGGTTGTTAGATACAATGTCAACTCGGTCTCGTAAATTCACAGCCATTAAACCCACGTCAGGCTTGAGTATATTCCAAAACCAAGATACCAAGATATCATTCGTAGATTGAGTTGGGTTTTGCATACTTGCCAATTGATAAGTGACGGCATTTGACATTGGTGATCTCTTGGCACTCTTGGCTAGATCTGATATATTTCCTCGAACCATACTTTCAGCTTTGATATTTCCTACCCAATGTTCATCAACAATGAACACTCTACCTTGGAGTTCAGATTCTGGATCTTCATCAAGGCTACTCGATACATGAAATAGTTTTGCCCAAGCCGGATCTGTTGTAATATTGCTTACATAGAGCGATTCATTTCTTCCCATCAAATCCATGGCTTTCTCACTGAAACCAAGTTCTCTCTCGGGAATTAATGCCTTCACTTGTGCTTTTCCAAGAATCATATTGTAGATACGATAGTAGGTGTGCGCATCGCCACATACATGAGACATGCTAACCAGAAGCGCGAATCCTATTGTTGGCGAGGCGACATCATCTACATTTTCTTGCTCAGGAATAATGGTAACTCGAAACAAGGGTTCATTCTTTCTGTTGATAGCCAGCGGGTTGTTCTTTACCAAGGCGGTTGTTTTTATCAATAGAGCCTCATACTCAAAAAACGGAGTTGACCTACCAACGGGAACATCCTTATACGTCAACGCTTGAAATATAGTCGGAGCCAAGTCTTTACCATTCGGATCATACCAAACTCTAAAAGTTTTATCGAAAGATCCAACACCCTTGCCGCTTACTAGCCACCCCCCCCAACCAAGGATTCACCCTCAAGATATCTTCCACTCTGCTTTCCAGTTTACCAACAAGAGACTTGAAATCAGCCGAGTTCAAAGACGGGCATTTGTAGAAAGATATGGTCGAGATGGGGTTCTCAAAAATTGTCAGCTTTTGCTCGAGTGGAAGAAGCTCTATGGGAGTTTTACCTTCGAGGAAGGCAGGATCGATATCCTCTGGGCTGATGGTGTCATCTGCCGCTCCTTCGTTGTTTGCTTTCACAGCATAGGCCGCTGCAGAAATAACTAGAGCTGTAATAAGCGGCATCGTAGTGATGGGGGGTGGGGGATGTTGATGGAGGAGAGTGCGCATAGTTTTAGAGAGAGATCCTTGTTGAGATTTTGAGTGCCCCCTATTAATTGTTAATTGGGACGAGTGCTCCTCCCCATCGCCCCGTCCTTTTTCATTTCGACCACTACCATGCACTCCTCTTTCTTGTAGTTTATTGCATAACATTGTTTAGCATTGTACTTTTAATATTATTCATAATATATTCAAAAAGGCTAGTCTCAGAGGTGAAGGTTGTCTCCATCACGTTTGTCAAGGAAGTGACCTCAAAAATGTTCTTCACAAAATAGCTCACAAGCTCACATACCAAAGAAATCCAATAACGAAGTAAAAGCATTTCTCTCCCTCACAGCCTCAGCCGAACCATTATATGCTAATAGCTCATGTGGACCTATATGTCTTTTTGTTGTATTTCTATTATTACCAGCGCTAGCGCTCTGATGCTGCCCGTCGCCCCTGCTCACACTAGCACCGCTTCCTGACCTCGATCGATCCCCAGCCTGCGCACTAGCAACCCGTTTGACACCCCCACCACTGCTATTGGAACTTACCAACCCATCCGGCCTTGAAGAGTTAAACTTATTCTTAATCATACTCTGTATTTCATTTTGTAGTCGATTCACCATATCTAATAATCGTTCTACCTTTATCTTTTCTTCCTTGACAGAGTTTTCCATTTTGGATTTTTCCTCCTCCAATTTTGCAGTAGTAGACTTCCAATATCGTTCGCGGTATTGCAATGTGTATTCCAACCTTGATCTTTGAGTTGTTTCGACCTCAAGCCGTTTTTCAAGGTCGAGATGGATCTTTTCTAAATCAGATATGCGTCTTGATTGCTGTTCGATCATTCGAACGTATTCTTTCAATTCCTTGACTTCTTCCGTGACAATACGCTCATACAGAGGTGTGTGGGAGTCTCGGGGGTTGGGTGGGACGGGACTGGCTGAGAGGGAGTTTTGTGAGGTTGCAGTGGGTATGGATCTTTGGTCGGGTGCATGGTTTTGTTGAGGTTGTATTCTTTGTTGCGAGTATTGGCCATTTCTTTGATTCGAATTGATTTGACGAATTTGCTGTGGTTGTATTTGTTGTTGATGCTGAGGATGATTAGAAGAGTTTGGCATGACAACAGGTTGTGTTTGCTGTTGCGGAACTCGAACATGAGACGGATTTATTCTTTGTGGCTGCTGCTGATACTGAGTAGACAGCTGCTGCTGTTGTGTAGGAGCCTGCTGCTGTTGTTGCGCCATTGGTATACCGCCATTGGGCTGTCTTTGCTGGTGCTGATATTGCGGTTGGTGTTGTGTATTCATAGGAATATGCTGAGATCTATTTTGAGTGGCCACAGCAGCAGTTGCAGGACCAACAGCTCCATGATTTGAATTTATTTGGATCTTTTGCTGTTGTATTTGTAGTGCTTGTGTTGCATTGATGGGTTGCAGCTGCTGAGTATGCTGATGGTTAACCTGTGATGGATGTGGTTGCAGGTGCTGTTGCACGTTCGGCACTTGGGCAACTTGAGACGGCATGGCCATTGAAATCGAATTCCTAAAAGTGATGCCGATAATGTATGCTTCGAAGTAAATGAAAATCTTGGCAATAGTGGTATGCGTGGGCAGATAGATGAAGATGATACCAAACGGCAAACGGGCAACAGAGGTGATGTTCTACGTTCTCCTCAGATGACGCGCAGCAAGAAAAAGGAACTTATGATCACAGAAATACAAGAGACAGAAGAAGAAGCTGATTGTTGTTAGTCAGATAGCGGGGACGATCCGATCACGATGATGAGGCATGCTAGATAATATTATGATGTGGAGATGTGAACCATGATGTCATCGCACTTGCCGTAAGCCGTAAGCCGTCACGGCCCGCCGGGTTGTGTTGTGGGGATTTTTAGTGTTCTGTGCGTTGTACCTACCGTTGTTGTACTGTTGTACCTACCAGCCTCTACCAGCTACCTAGAGGTAGGTACATCTACAGCGCACAGTTTTAGTGACTCCCACAAAGTGTAGATACCCCCCTATCTCAAAGTGTACCCCCCCATTTTGGACAGGCTAAGTTTACCCCCCTATGTGAGTAACATACACATCCCATAATAATATTAGTATATTAGCTGATCAACTCTAATCAACCACCTACAATTCTCAAAGTGTACCCCCCCCCCCCCGAAATCCAGGTTAGGGTTGATAAAGTGTACCACGGGGGGATACACTTTGTGGGAGTTCACTGTATGTTGTATGTGCTCAGATGTGGTGGTGGTGTCTGGCGCCTTCAGCTAGAGCCTCTTGATTATTGTGGGCCTGCCCACAGATGAAGCTTCAAACAGATCTCCTAGATAATGAGTCACATTAACAGTTAACAGATACTAAATATTATGACGTCATATGTCATAACACACCATTACGTCATGCAACAGAGATCTGCCCACAATAATAACAAGGCTACCTTCAGCCTCAGACCTCTATTATTACTCTCAAAGGACAACCATTACTCTCTTCATCTTCAAAAGGTACATCATCACCATCACCTTTTTTCTAAACAATTTGGGTCCTATAAGTCTCCGCCCCCTGAAACCAATTCTTCTTATATTCTTGATAAAGATTGCAACTCTTAAATATCTTCTAGCAGGTCGCAGGTCGCAAGCGTTGTAAAACAGGCCCTGTAATAGTCCGCGGGCTAATAAAAGGCATTTGGCCAATAATTCATGAGTTTTCTTTGCTGATTTCCCTTGACACCTCAACCTCAACTCAAATTTCAGCTAGTTTGTCTACCTTGAGCCATTCAGTAAATGGATCAAAGTCAAAGAGCTCAGAGTGAGCATCAACTGACAAGTGAACAAACGATTTGCATTCCTCAGATGCCATCTGCCATCCTAGTAGTGGCGTGTGGCGTGGCTAGAGCTAAAACACAAGCAATCACTCCACGTGCTACGTGCTGTGATTCAGATATTTGCAAACCTTTGGGCCATTGCCAGTTTTGGGAATAATCAGGTTTGGCCAGCCAAACCAAATGAATCCAGATTCCAGATGAATTGATCTTTTGGTCGATTAAGTTGGATTCTAGTTCTAGTTTTTTCACCAGTTTTTGGTTTTTAATTCCGGCCGGGCTAGGATGTTCTGAAGACTGGATTTCTCAATGACTGAATTTTCAAATTTTTTGTTTCCGACAAAAGCATACTACAAAAGGAAGTCAGTGCTGCAAAAGAACTTTCTCGCGAATTCCAAAGTTTTCCTCAAATTTCCCACAAAAACAGAGTCGATTCTCACTTCTCAGTAAAAAAACTTCAAAAGTTGCGAGAAGAAAAACCTTCGTCTCCTTTTCCAAAAGAGACACTCAATTATTTTTATTTTTGTTGCATAAGACATAAGACCAACAATTTGTAGTAAGACAACAAAAGAACTGTATTGAATGCGGTTATGAGTCATGATGTTGTATGTGATCATGCGGTCCTGCGGCCATGGCAACTCCACAAAGACAAAGATTCCAATTACCCCTAAGACTAAAACTCTCAGCGGATATGTTGATGTTGGTGTTGCTTGCTTATATGGATGCTGTGTTGAGCGCTATTTAACATGGGCTAACATCGAAGTCCATCACCATGTTGGTTTCAAGACCTAGAAAAAGGTACTAATTTCTTTTCTTTTGTCCGCCTTGAGCCATTTTGCAAATGGCTCAATCGGTTTTTGAAAACTTTTCGGACTTGCTGAATGGCTCATTGTGACCAAACAATTGATACGAATTCAATGAGCCTCCGAGACAAGGTCTCGACGTTCCTGAGGTGCCTCTCCACATGGTACCAGTGATGGCATGGCTTTGCTAAAAACAAGCAATGTTCCCAAATCTTCAATTTTGAACTGTTAGGTTGGTTGAGGACAAAAGAAAAGAAATTTGTACAAGCCAAAAACCGGTATTTTGATAGTAAATGTCTTTTTTGATAGTCCCGTTT
>JALLPH010000490.1:0-18422 GCA_036939855.1 Cyclotella choctawhatcheeana
GCTATTTCAAGGATCTATCTTACTTTTACTTTGCTTACTTATAACAAAAAGAGGGTTTACTTTACTTAAGCTGAAACCTTATTTTTTTTTAACCCTGCGCTGGCATCGTCAATCTTAGGATTAGGCAATAAGATGACATCCATCATATTATCATATCCTTGGCATGGTTGAAATGATGAGAGGATCATTTTGATGTGTAATGTATGGTGTGGGTCAGCACGGTTGCTGTTGTTCAAGCCATTCACTTTACACCACTCACTTCATTATCATCGCAATGGAGCCGTAGCCCAAAACCCAACAGACCCAGTGTTGCTCAGATATCTATTATTCCAGTTTCACAGGAGTATTATCGGACATGATGGGACCAAGTTTAAAGATGACGACCAATAAGGATAATAATAGTGTAAACAAACACAAGCAAAGAAACATTGATGTTAGGTGTGTAGGGTGATGTGGTGTCTGTTGGTCATATCTTTTGTTGATGCTGGGCAAGACAGGTATGTATCTACCTCTAGGTAAATCAAAAGAATCCAAGCACAACGTGTGGAATCTGGAATCTTTCATTTAAACTCTTCCAATCAAAGAGGTCTGTCAAAACAAATGGAAGCCAGAGATTGATTCCGTCCACGCACTCTATCTGCACAACAAGTCCACGCCGCCATTTGCCACACAAAACCCATCCTTGCAAGCAAAGCCACACGTTTTTTGCATGTCATTGTCATTGGTTGTGTGGTTTCCCTGCATAGCATCACGTCATTGTTCTTCTTAATATTGAATCTGTTGAATTTAGCACATCATCGATCCCTTCATTATGGCGAGCCATCCCGAGACAAAAATCGACTGTAGCAAAGTCTACGTGAAACAGTCTACCTTCTCCAATGAGGCAACTGGAATGTTCGATGGGGCATTCGCCGCTGTTGCTATCAAGGAGGGTGAGGAAATACAAAGCGCACAAGATATGCACATTTATCATGTACAGTTTAATATGCTGCTAATAATTATCATTATTCGTTAGGTGAACTCATTGAAAAGGGGGTAATGCGTCGTCTTCCTGAAGGTTTCGACGGCAATACATGCCCCTACATTTTCACGTGGAGTACTGAACGCCCAAATAAGGTGAGAGGCGGAAATGATGAAAGTGCATGGAACAAGACATATGTTGACCACCCTAACCCCAATTATTTATATTTTCACCACTCATCACACTCTTTTATTCGATATGGACTCAATCAACAAAGGTTTGGGGAATGGGTAGTGGCTGTGCTCCATTCTACAACACGTGCAAGGAGGGTACTGCCAACACAAGAATGGTTCGTTACTTTGATGAAGATAGGTTCGAGATTTTTGCTACACGTGACATTGCCAAGGATGAGGAGTTACTCCACACTTACATCTCGCTGAAGTGGCGCACATGCTTCCAGGAGTTGAATGAAATTGTTCATGCTGATGATGAGAAAAAGTCAGCGCAGTCTTAATGAATTCATGTCACCTTGTGAATATCGCAAAAAAAGGCACTTACTAGAAGAGCATCATGACGTGATAATAATAGTATGCTTCGAGGAGTGGAATAATTTGTGGCTGGCTGATTGTGAAAAGAAGATTGGGTAGTCGTTGTTAATCAGATATTTACCACTGGAACGGAAGTATATCTTAAACTAACATTTTGATAGACGAACGAACATCAATAGAATAAGTCTGATCTGCTCCGGACATAAATAACTACAAATCATTGGGGTCTGCACCTCTAGATTTACTCTTCCACCAGTCAGGAATGTTTTCATCCAAGCTCCAATTCCTCCCAAATCCACCAATAGCATGAACAACTCGTTGCTGCAATCTTAATGCCAAATCACCAACACTAGCATTTCCAGCATCCATCCCAGCTCCAACCAACAATCCAAATACAGCACCTGCTCCTTTGGTTGTACCCTCCCACCTATCAAGAGGTGAGCTCAAGCATGCATATTTAATTTTTCCTTCTGGTGTCCAATGTGCAGACATGATGTGGGTGGGAAGCTTCACATCCGAATTGGTTGGAGGCAACTCCATTGATCCAATCTTGACACTGTTTGTATTGGTCCCCTCCCAACGCTCGAACCAATAACATCTGTATGGATTGTCAGGATCTATGGTGAATCCAAAGGGGCGCGTTTCTAGATTAGGAAAAGCATCAGTAATTTGGAAACCCTGTTGCGTCTTTTTTACGTCTTCGAATGATATAGGTCCAATAATGGGTCCTCGGAACACATAATCTTCAGCAAGAAATTCATTTCTCTCCTCATATGTTTTACGCGTGGCAAAGTCAATGGTTTTTGAGAGTACATCGAAGGTTGGTGGCTGATCATATTCTAAGATATCTAACCAGCTTTCTGTGTTGACTTGTGAGGGAGGTGGACCGTCGTATCTTGTCGGGGCAAAAGTGTTTTTCACTTGGGTGAAGGCGTTGAATGCCGAGCATCCATTTATTACTGCGATGATTAGAAGAATCTTCATTATTTTGATTGTGAAGGTGGTGTTTTCGTTCAGCACAACAACCACTTGAATTGATTTTGAAAGGTAGGTCTCTGATCTCTGATGTCCCTGCTATGTGGGAGTAGGTAGATAGTAGAGAAAATACTTTGGCTCCACCCTTGCCTTGCTCTACCTGTAAAACCTCATTTCTTGGTAAAACCTAGAGTGGACTTTTATTGATTCGATCGTCATTTGATTCTTCATCAGTCGTCAGCACATAAAGTGAACGCGACGGTGAGTCAGGTTTTACCGATAGAATTAATTAATAAAATGACAGGTATATCATTAACTAACATTAACAATAATTATTAGAAAAAGAATCTTACCTCTACTTAGATTTGTCGAAATCATCGTTCGCCCAACCCTCCTCGCCCTCGCTCCCCGCCATCCAACCTCTCCAACATACCCTTTGGTCATAATTTTTCACTTTCTATCTACACTTCCAACATGAAGTACACAGCAGCTCTCCTTGCCAGTGTGATCTGCACTGCTAATGCCTTCACTACAACCCCTTCAGTGAGACAGAGCACCGCCTTGAACCTTAAGGTAGGCGAGGCCGCTCCGGACTTTTCGCTTACTGATCAGAATGGCAAGACATTCACCCGATCTAAGAACAAGAAGCCTCTTGTTGTTTACTTCTACCCTGCTGATTCTACCCCTGGATGTACTGTGCAAGCCAAGGAATTCCAGAAGGAAATCCAGAACATACGTAAGGAGTTCAAGGCCGATGTTGTTGGAATCAGTGGACAAGGTGAGCTCATCAATCTCAGTTATATCATGTTCTTGTACCTATTCAAAAATTGTTTGTTGATGTTCATTGGTTAATCTACCATTCGAAGGCGCCGAATCTAAGCAAAAGTTTGCTCAAGAGCTTGGGCTTGATTTCTCTATCTTGGCTGACGAAGGTGATGCCGTTAGAAAGTCGTTTAATGTACCCAAGGCTTTGTTTGGAGCCTTCCCTGGACGAGTTACGTATGTACTTGATAAAGATGGTGTGTGCACCAGTGTCTATGATAACTTAGGAGATGCTGCCTCTCACATTGGGAAAGCAAAGGAGGCCCTTGCTGAGATTGCACCTGTTTCATCTGGAAAGAAAGTGTTTGGCCTCTTCTAATTCTTCAATGTGAAGGTACCTACTAATACTAATAAGTATTTTGTTTTCAGACATGAATTATCTATATTAGTATTCCTTAAAATACTCTTAGTAGACAGAACGACCGCCAGTAGCATCCCAACAAAATCCAGTGGTGAAACCAGCATCATCACTAGCAATATAACAAGCCAATGCAGCGATCTCATCAACCTTACCACACCTCTTCATTGGAATCTTATCAGTCATGTACTTTACTTGCTCTTCAGGCATATCTGCTACCATCTTTGTTCTAACAACTGCAGGCGCAATAGCGTTGCAGGTTATTCCATCAAGTGCATACTCTTTACCAATTGTTTTTGTGAGACCAATCACTGCAGCTTTAGATGTGCTGTAGGCAAGCATTCCAGCATTGCCTTCTTTACCGGCAATGCTAGCAATATTGATGATTCGACCGTATTTTTGTTTGAGCATGTAGGGTAAAACGGCCTGGCATCCATTGAAAATACCCGTAACATTGACAGACATGACAAAGTTAAAGTTGGAGGGCTGAACCTCATGTGTTTTCAGATTAGTTTGGCCAACAACACCAGCAGACTGTACCAAAATATCAATGCGCCCAGTCGGTGATATTGTTGCTATATGATGCATAGTATCAGCTACTTTCTGAGAATTGGTCACATCACATGCAAATCCACAGATCTTAACATCGTTTGCTTTCTCTTTCAACTCCTTTTCTAGTTGAGCCACGGCTTCGTCAATGTCTGTTTGTTTCATATCAAGCAATACTACCATCTTGGCACCTTCCATGGCAAACCGATGAGCAATACCATACCCCAAACCACGAGCGCCTCCTGTGACTACAGAAATCGTGTTCTTCAAGCGATGTTCTTGAGTAGTAATAGGAGGTCCACAAGTGGTTGGAACAATCTCATCAGAAGAGCTTCGTTTTGTCTCCTCGTAGTCCGTCGCACTTTCTACCAAACTAGTTGGCAACACTTCATTCCTAATGACACCAATCCCCTCAATCTCGCATTCTACAACATCACCGTCCTCCAACCACAATGGCTCCGGCTTGCGAAAACATCCAACGCCCGGCGGTGTACCCGTAGCAATCACATCCCCAGGCTGCAGCGTAATAAACTTTGAAAGATAGCTGACAATTTCCGGTGTACTAAACACTAAATTCTTGGTAGTTGACGATTGGACCACCTCCACTGTACCCTTTCGCTCCAATCGACATTCAATATGTAAATCGCCCACACCACCAAATCCATCCTTGGTAAATTCATCAATAGTTACAACCACGGGGCCCAGAGGTGCATACCCATCACCACATTTCCCCAACAGCCATTGTCCACCATTAGCTTCCAATTGTAAATCACGTGCCGATACATCATGTATAACGGTGTATCCTCCAATGTATTTGTCAGCCTCGCTAGCTTTCGTAAATCGTGGCACAGTTGCACCGATCACAATACCCAATTCTACCTCGTAATCCAGTTTACTCGTTACCACATGATGCTCATCCTCCAATTCTTTCGAGGTGGCGGCATGTTGCGGCGTGACTCCATCGATTCCCCTGTAATGAGGGATACCATCAGTGGGACCGACGATGCAACTGCCGAATTTACTGAATACGAGTGGAACCGTAGGTACCTCTATATTCTGTTCGGTGCAGTGATCAACGTAATTCATTCCTTTGTAGACAAGAAAAAAGGTACACAATACGGGTTTAGATGCGAAAATGATCTTGTAGTGTCTTCTACAAAAAAAGTTATGATACTGTATCTTTGAACATATAACATATGTATGTACTCACCGATGCAAATGAATTTATTCACTTCCGTTTGACCATCCAGCGGTGATAGTACACGCGTCACATCCTTTCCGGGTATGAGTAACTTCGATTGTTCAGGAGTTGCATCGGACGAGGTTACCGTTGCAATAAGTGACTTGGCTCGAGCGATGGCATCGCGACCTAGGGAGAGAAATTGGGATGTGGTGTTGGCTATCGAGGTGAGATTGATGTAGGCGTGTTGAGTGCTGCTGTTGACAGTGGGTATCTGAGCGGATAAGATTGGTGTGTTGGGGTTTGCGGTGGTCAGGATGCGGGCTAGCTTTACCATGATTTCTACGTCTTCTTATTATTTGACAACGCGGAATGTGAATCGCTGGAATGAAGCTAGAGTTGTTAAATAATACATCACATGTGCGTCTTTCCGCGCAAGATATTTTTTTTACAATCAACTATTATCTGAATTTTAGGATGCTGAAGTGCGATTAGCGCTCTTTTGCCCCGACCCGGACTTACTATTTTAGAAGGCTATTGGATGTATGGGGGCATAGATTGTAAATTTGCTTTAACCATTTGGGGGGCTTATAAGTATGTGCCACTATTCTCGCGTCGGTTCGAGGACAAGATGGAGAGATAGATCCGCGAGGTTCGCACTTTGTAGATATCGATAGTAGAGCACCGCACACCGCTCATCAATCTCAACGCTCACGCTCTCGCATCCAACTGGCACTTGGCACAATTTCAATTGGCTTGTCATCCATTTAGTTACTTACCATAGTGGTCACAGAGCAGCACAAGAGTCACTGTAAAGCAGACGTACGCCGCGGTAGTCAGTTAGTTCATGTAATATACACAGTTAGTATCATGAGTCCAATGATGCGTCACCCCCAAAGCAGCAGCAGCTCCCGCCGCACCACCGTCGGAAGCAGCAGCGGCAGCGGTAAAAAGTTCGTACTGCTCCTCTCCTTCGCCGTCTTCGCCATCGTAGGATCACTAGCCTACCTCCGCGCCTTGTCCCTGGTGTCGGGCGGGTTAGATTTCCAAATGCAATACCAAGAGAAAATCGCCAGTCTCATGTCCCTGGATAATCAACGGACGAGCAGTTTCAAATCCAAGTCATCTCTGCGCGGGGAGGATCCCAGTAGCACCAGTAATACAGTGATCGACGGACAAGATCAAGACGCCACAAGCACGAACGAACCGCCTCCCACTCCACCGTGGCACATCGTCTCCGATCCCGACGACTCCTTCGAACGCATCTACATCCCCCCCGCCGATCGACGCAAGTACAAACACCTACGCGACTTAACCAAGGACGTCAACAAGGGCAAGGGCCTCAAACACTTCTTCAACCCCATGTGTCGTCATTACCGCTTCGACACTAACAACTTACCCACCGTGAGTGTCATCATGACGACTCAGAACGAACCGGACGATTGGATATCGATCGGCGTAGAGAGTATATTGGCACGTACACCGCCGGAACTGCTCGTGGATGTTATAGTGGTGGATGATAACGGTATGCCGGGCCAACACGGCTTGCCCCATAACATTCGACGGAACGTCGATGAGAACGAATGGGATTACATTAAGTCGCTGTCGCCGAAGGTATCGGTCATTCAACACTCGAATCGCGAGGGATGCGCTCGGTCGCGATTGACGGGAGCGAGAGCCGCCAAAGGGGAGGTATTGATGTTTGTCGACTCGCATATAGAAATGATATCGAGTACGTGGTATGAGCATTTGGTTATACCGATTGTGGAGAATCCGCATACCATTGCTATGCAGACGATTGATGTGATTGATGATTTGGGATCGAGAGATTATGGGGCCGGTGCGGGGCCTTTGCAGTATGGAGTTATTAGTAATGAGTGAGTGGTGTGCCTTCTTGTTTTTGTGAATTTGTTACTGTTGTTTAGTATTGTTAATGTATCAACATCCTCATTCAAATATATTATATATGTCATTGCACAAAACAAACAAACACATGACAAAGATTTTGGTTTGGATATCAAGTGGATCGATTCGGAGACTACAATGAACCGATATATCCGCAGAATTATACAAAGGAGGAAATTGATGAACGAAAGAAATACAAGTACGAAGCGGAAAGGCCCGGTAACCGATTCCCATATGAGACACCCTTTGGGCCAGGGAGTTTGTTCGCCATACGCGCCGATGAGTTTTGGAGGCTCGGAGGGTACGACGAGGGACTGTATGTCTGGGGCGGAGAAAATACAGAGTTGGCATTCAAAATATGGATGTGTGGAGGCCGCATGCTCATGGTCCCCTGCTCACGCGTTGGGCACATGTATCGTCAACACAAGGAGAAAGATGGACGTGGCGCCCTAACTCGTTGGCCTCCAGACTTACCACAGGAAATGACGGATCGACTAGGATGTGCATATAAGAATGGAACTTATACGGGTAAATACATCGTGTTGAAACACCCGGCGGATAACTTTACAAGGATTACAACACGAAACAATTTACGAGTGATGGAAACTTGGGTTGGAGATCATCCCGCGAAACGAGCGTATTACAAACGTATGTTTGGGCAGGAATATCTCATGCCAGAGTTTCAAAGGTTTATAGATCAGTGGAAGGTTGATCCGGTTGCTCAAAAGCAAGTACGGATTAAGGAAGAAAATAAATGTCACGACTTTGAATGGTGGGATAAGTATGTCATGATGAGATTGACAGGTCGTCATTACCCATGGCACATTGACATGAAAAAGTATGCCACGGTAAATTGCGGTAATCATAAAGCAAAATCATGTGATAAATGCCCACAAGGGAATGGATGGTGTGATGCTACTGATTCATGTGTTGAATTTGACGATGCAAAGAAGTCCACATGCAGGAAACCTCGAGTGGTCAAGAAAGAACCTCCTCAACTTAAGGAAAAACAACGTGCATTGATGCCCAAGGGATTCGACAGCCATAAAATGACAGTTAGTGTTGTGCTTCCTTGCGGCTTTGAGCATGAATTCTTCGAGCGCACGGCCAAGTCGGTCTTTCAAGAAACACCTGAAGGGGTATTGAAAGAGATTGTAATTGTCGACGATGCAAGTGATCCGCCACTGAGACAGTCTTGGTCTGAGGCTGATGCTGCCAAATACAACGTTAAATATGTCAGGTTAGATTCACCTGCAGGTTTAATCGGGGCTAAGCAAGCTGGAGCAGAAGCAGCTACCGGAGATATCATAGTCTTTTTCGATTGTCACGTGAAGCCTGGTGAAGACTATTGGGTGCCATACGTCAAAGAAATCCACAAAAACTACAAACGAGTGGTAATCCCTGTGATTACAAGTCTCAATGTCGACACGTGGGAAGAATTTAACAGACCAGCATCTGGTGGGGTGAGTTTAATGATCGATAGCTGCGTCTTGTGAGTAGATTGCGATGAACAGCTGATCATGTTTATATTTTATGATTCTATAGGGCATGTCAAAGTGTTACCTTACCTTTGATGCTGAGTTCAAGTGGACTACCGATGATACTCCCAATGTACCTATAATGAGCGGAGGCTTACTAGCCATTAGTAAGAAATGGTTTTTCGAAATTGGGGGTTATGACAAGACTATGCTAGGGTGGGGTGGGGAAAATCTAGACCAATCTTTACGTATATGGACATGTGGTGGAGAGATTGTATCAGCTCCTGATTCGTACGTTGCCCACATGTGGCGTGATGGCACAGCGAAAACAAAAGCCAAGTACAAACTTGGTGCAGGAGATGCCTCAAAGAATCAAGCACGAGCTGTCAAGGCTCACATCGGTCCATGGTTCAATAAAACACTCACATTTCCAAAATATTACCAATTCAAGAATCAAAATCTTGATACATCTGCCATCACCGACGTCATTGAGAAATTAGGGTGCAAAAATTTCGAATGGTACTTGGACAAATTCAATTACATCTACAGGGATGCTGGAGTTTTACCGAGAGAAGTATTTCAGATTGAAGCATCAAATGGATCTACCAAGCCTCAGTGTTTGAGACTGAAAACGATGAAATGGACTAATTATGGAAAACCTGACGAGCTCGAGCTGGTGGACTGCTTAGAGGACCGAGCGGCTGATCCCCAGTATTGGCATTTGGCAAATAGAGGTGATGATAAGAAGTGTTGTGGCGGGCTCAGAGCGTGGAATACTGACCAATGTATTGATGGACGGGATCCCAAGGCTACCGAGGACAAAGTCCCCACTTATGGTTGTGATTTAGGGCAAGGATTGGAAACGTCGTTGAAACCAAAACCTGGTCAGACCGACGAGTATTTTCTTGCACTAGGCAGGGGTAAGCAACATGGAAATCTATGCGTCAGTGTGAAAAATTCTAAACCAACAATAGTTGGATGCGGTGATGCAATAACATGGAAGAAGCGAAATCCCTTTACACCTATTGAGTATGACCTTCTAAGCGAAGAAACTAAGAAAATTTGGTAATTAAGATGAATAGTCTAGTTTTAATCTCCTCAGTATATCTCAACTATATCACAACTACAGCACAATGGCTGAATCCTGCACCACTGGACATGTTACCCAGTGAATAAGGCATTGTAAGTATGGTAAACAACTAATCAAAAAAATTGACAAATCTTGTCTAATCAATCATAAATAGAGCCGAGATTATATCAATCTTGAAGGAGGTATGGTGTGTACATTATCATGATCAATAATAACCATTAAACAGCACCACTAGATCTAACAGTCGAATAAAACTTTTTCACTGATTCACCCAACTGCTTCAAACTATCTGCATTAGACTTTCGTTCTCGTGTTAGGCGATCCAACACATCAGCTCTAGAGAGTTCAGCCCTTTCCAGAGCTTGAGCTAATACAACTATTTGATGTCGAAGATAATCATCTGATTCAATATCATCAGCTAGTAAGTCCTGGAGGCTGTCATCTTCCAGGTCGTATTCTTTTTCTTCTTGTATTTCTTGCTCGAAAATTTTTGGCATAGAATTGACAATATTCTTCGCCTCAGCTTCCCTCTCTATGTCTTTAAGATTAGTTTCTCTGATATGACCTTCGGCAGTAAGCTTGAGAATATCATGGTCTTTTTGTTCCAGGGCATGCTTCATCTCTGCTGTTAAATTTGTGACATCATGTTCTTTTTGGGAGAGTTTCTCTTCTAACTCCTGCACATGAGCTTCAAGTGCATGGACCTGGGCATTGTCTTGTTGCTGCCTTTTTAGTTCCCATTGAAGCTTTTGTAGTTGTGTTTGTAGTTGCTGAACCTTTGCATCAGTGCCTCTGCCATTTAGCTCCTTCTTCAAAGTATTAACTGTCTCGGAGAGATTATTGATGTCATCTTCCAGTGTGCTTTTCTCTGAATTGAGTCTGGATATGTTGTTCTGAAGGTCGGCGTTTTCTCTATGAAGCTTTTCTACAACCGCACTCAATTCATCATCATTCTTTGACACGACACAACTTAACTGCTGTTCCAAAGCTTTCACTGTCTTGGAAAGATTATTGACGTCATCTTCAAGCGTGGTTTTCTCCGCACCCAGTCTAGATATGTTGCCCTGTAGGTCAGCATTTTCTCTACGAAGCTTCTCTAGGACCGCACTCAAGTCGACGTCATTTTCTGATACAGCATTACTTTTTCTGGCTTCATCCAGTTCATTCTTAAAGTATTCAACACTATATTGAAGAGTTGCTACTTGACCACGCAGTTTGGTCACTTCATCCTGCAACTCCTCGTCATGCTCAAGTTTGCTTTGCTGCATCAATCCAAGCTGAACAAGGAGCTAACAAAACAAGCTCAAGATGTGAGCTATAGACTGAAACAGTTACTTATAGAACATTAAATGTTAAAAAAACTCTTACCTCTTCGTTGTCCAAATCAAGCTGTTGGCGTTCCTCGTGTAACGATGTTAGTTCATCTCGAAGCTCATTTACATGCTCATCCTTCACCTCTTGCTCAAGTTCAGTTATACGTTCTTGCAGCTTCTCTCTCTCTTCTAAGGAAAATAATTTGGCAGAATCTAATTGAGACGTCAAATCTTGAATTTGTATCGTAAGTTTAGATATTTCTTGCTGAAGCTGATCAACTTCTTGATTAGTAGAAATGCTGCGACTGGTCTCCTCTAGGGATGAACACCTTGTTTCCCACTGCGCAATGGCATTTAGTGCCTCTTGTTCTTGATCGTCCATTTGAGTCTGCAACATAGCAATCCTAGCCTCTAATTTTTCATGCTTCGAAGATGACTCTTTCAATTGAAACTCTAAAGCTTGTTTATCTTGTTCTAAAGCCCGATGTGTGGCAGCAAGCTGATTGGTTTTTGTTGAAGTTTCTCTCAACTGAAATTCAAGTGATTTGTTATCTTGCTCAAGCGCACGATTTCTTGCTACCACATTACCATGTTCCATCTAAGATTTGGACAAACAGTTGTGACCGTTATATCAATCTCTATTTGCAATTAATGATAAGAATTGGACGTTTAATCAATCTACTCACCTGGACACGCTCCAGTGTTGATCGTATTTCATCATATTCTTCTGATAGATCGCTAAAACTCCGACGCTGCAAGTTCAAATCAAGCTGCAGCTGATCTAGCATGGCACGTAATTGAGTCTTTTCATTCTCTAATTCTTGCACCTGCTGCCTTTCTTGGATAGATGTGGCATTGTCACCAGATTGGGCTTGTTTCAGCTCGGAGTGTAATCTCGCCAGTTCTGAATTTTCATGTTGGACACGTTCTAGGTCATTTTTACATTCTTGTAGCTGCGAATTCAGAGTTGAATTGTTCTGTATTAATCCAGACATTTGTTCTTCCATGTATTCCATGGTGCTGTTATGATGCTGTTGGAACTCGTTGTATTGTGCCCGCAGCGTTGATACTTCTTCTCTAGACTCTGCAAGTTGCTGATCATTGTTGTTTGAGATTAGCTGTGCATTGAGTTCTTCATTAACCAACGTGATTCGTTGCAATTCTTTTTCCTTCCCACTGATAGCCTCCTGCAACTCAACTATTTCACTTTGAAGGTTTACTGCTTGTGCTACCTGAGCTTGTAAGTCGGCAATTTGGTTGTTCAAGCTGGAAATGTCCAGTCTTTGCTCTTCCAGTGTCGACTCCAACTCTAATTTGCTTTGTTCTAAATCATTGCAGTCTTTCTGTAACTGCACAGCATTTGTTTTCAAGGCTTCATTTTCTGCTCTCGAACATGCTTCTATTTCGTGAGAACCACTGTTAAGAGTTGAAAGACGAACATTTGCTGAGTCAAGCTCAGCCTGCAATGACGTCAAGGAGGCGACATGTTTTGCATTCTCCGCTGCAAGCCTATCAATTTCCCCCGATAAATTTTCCATTGACTCAACCTTGGCTGTCAACTTTTCAGTGCGGGCTTGAAAGCCATTTAGCATAGTACTTTGAGATTCTTTTTCATTCTCAGCAGCAGTCAATAACTCTCTCATTCGATCAATCTCAGAGGATAGAGCATCATTCTCTTGTTTGAGATTATTGTGTGCAAGACCTTTACTTGTTTGCTCCGAAAGCAAGCCGTTCATTTGTTCATTCATCATGTCATGATCTCGAGATTTCACCAGGAGCTGATTCTCGAGGGTGATGACCTTTTCATTCAATACTGCTATCTGATCATAGGTTTCTACTTCTACACTCTCTACAGCTTTAGCATTCAATTCTTGTTGCAATGCATCATTCTCACTTTGGATCAATGAGCAAGTCTGATGTGCCTCAGACAAATCATGCTGCACCATCTGCACCAGCTCCTCGAGGCGAAATTGCTCAGCCTGTGTTTTCTCCAAACGTTGAGCCATGTCATCGCGAGCTTCCAGTGCCATTTTGAGTTCATGGTCATGTTCTCCATGCAATTGTCTCAGCTGCTCTTGCAAATCTTGCGCTAACTGTTCTAAGCGATCCTTTTCATTAGCAGCTGCAAGAAGTTCTTCCTGAGACAGATGAGATTCACTTGATGGAGTATCCACCTTCATATCTTCTTTCTCTTTCTCTAGCCGGGCCACTTTTTCTTTGAGTTCGGAATTTTCATTCCGCGCTTCATCAAGTTGAGATTGCAGAAGCAGCTGTGACTCTTGATGTGACTTGGAGGATTGCATTGCTTCATTATATCTAGTTTTTAGTTTCTCCGTTGTACGTTCGTATGTTTCTACCGATCTTTGAAGAAGAATTCGTTTGGTAGCTTCATTCAGTAGTAGTTTCTCATAGTTGACTAGGACAGTCGTGCCATCGGGGAGAGTTTTGATCCCATATCCCGAATTTTCAGACGATTTATTGTCATTATCAGGGTGGGGAAGAATCAGCTCCAGGCATTTGCATTGAAGCTCTGACATGTCATAGGTGCATAAATTTTCAGCTGACATGTGTTCCGTGTTGAAATCATTCGAGGATATCAAATTTTGATTACTGCCCTTTTCTGAGTTGACAGCTGATGGCATTTCACTGATAGGCATCCCCACAGGTTTATCAGATGAATTGTCGACTTCAATTAACAATGAATCATCAATGGGCAAGTCATAATCGTTTCTGTCACCAACAACTGCTGTGAGTGGAACTTTCTCTGAGTCAACAATACCCCCAGCACCCCCCTCCATGGCATTTATATACCATGAGTCTTGATGTGGCATAATATTGAACTTTTTTGTTTCTGGGTCTATTGGTTCCGGGGAGTTATTCTTATCACTCTCAAAATTGTATATATCCTCGTGTGTTGGTGGGGGTTCTATCGGAGCAGATGGTTCAGGTTGATCCATTTCATCAAAGCTCCCTTTCAATTCATTCAATTCAGCATCGAGATTATCAACAAAATCAGTTAGAGATTTGGAAGCAACTGCAGGTTCTCCATTGACTTGTGATTCAAATTTGTTAGTTTCAAGATTTTCATCTTCTTGCACGTCAGGGACACGTGGAGTCCGCGTAGGTGTCTTGGTTGCATCATTAAAAGCAGAATTGAGGGTCGATTCGGTCTTTGCTACAAAGTCCTTTAGCGACTCTGACACATTAATGTTTCCATGTGGGGGGTGTTCGGCTGTTTCTATTTGCGAATCTGCGTTTACGTCAGACACATTCAAGTCAAAATCGTCATCCCATCCCTCACTTTCAGGTGGATCATCCTGTAATAATTCAAGTTCACCAATAACTTCCTCCTGTAATAATTTGGGTTGTACTGCCGCTTCTGGACTAGGTGCCACTTCATCTGAAATCGAATCTTCCAACTCATCATCTTTATCCGACCATCCATCCTCCTCCAAGTCCAATGCATCATCATCCTCCGACCACCCTTCTTCATCCTTCTGAGGAGCAGTGGCGGCATCAATAAATCCACGAAGACCCTTCATGACGAACCCTCCCCCAAATCCAAAGGACATTTCCTGCTGTTTTTGTTGCTGCTGTTCGTGCTCTCCTTGACTCAACTCCTCTTCGGCTTCTTGATCCATAGAAGCCAATAATGCAGCACCAAATGCCCCAGCAGCTCTACCTAATATCCCCTCCTCGTTGGAATCATCATCACTCCACCCTTCTTCTTCCGTGATGGCAATATTATTGTTATTCGCAGCAGGAGGAGATGATAAATTTAAAGACATTTCATGATGCTGTTTGAAGGTATTTAGAGTGGGTGGATCACCATCGGTGGTGGTTGGCTCAATATCTGAGTCGAATGCTTCGTCGGTGAAGATGTCGTCGTCTTCCCATCCGTCCATTGTTCTTGACTGTCACGACTCTGTCTTCGGGTGCCTATTTTTGTTTCAGTTGTATTGAGTTGTTGTGGCTCTGGCGGCTATTTGCTGGAATCTTCGGCATAGAAAATATATAGAAAGGAGAGGGAGAGGGGATGGAGGAGGGAGGAGGGGAGAGAGGACAAGACGCATAGAGGATAGAGGGCTCAAAAAATTGAAAGGGGGGAAAGAATGATGACTTAGTAGAGTGTATTATCAAACTAGCAGATATTGCCTACTATTTTGAAAAGACCGGAGATTCGGATGGCGGGAGAAATTTTGTCTAGGTCTCAATCAAGTCTCAATTAGCCTTTTGAATAGGGCGCTTAAAATCATGTTTTGGGGCGCATTTCCGACCAAAACCCAAAAACCAAGTGCGCATACCGAGCCAGACACCCGAGCCATAGTGGAGAAGATCGGGGGTTCGTGGTCGCCATTTTGGGGCGCTGTCCGTCCTATAATCAAAAGGCTAGTCTCAATTTGTATCAATGTCAATGTCTCAAGTCTGGTACTAGATGATAGAAGTGGCCCATGAGTCAATGCTTCCGCTGAGTGTTGCAGGGGCAATGATTCAACTCCAAAGCCAGTGATATCATGCAACTCTGCAGTAGCGACTTGCCACTCTCATCTTAATGGCACCCCAGTTTTCCTGCCCGCCAGAGCTATGCCTATGCTAGTAGAGTATTGCTGAGATCTCTGGACTCAAGATATTGACAGTTGGACACACATTGACTTTGATAATCTCAAGATATTGATAGTTGGACTCACATTGACTTTGATAATTTGAAACCTACTACAGAAGGAGGTGATACCAAAAGGTGCTGGCCTTTTCTTTTGAAAGACTAAAGATCCACATCAACATATCAGGTACTGAATATACGAACGTGAATAAGATCAAATAATCTTTTTGACTGTTCGGACAAGTTCGAACGGATAAAATAACAGTTGGTACATCAAAGTAGTATGAAAGATTCATCAACCTAATGATGACTTTGCTAATGTTATATTGTTGTAGTAAAAGTTTGACTTTTAGCTTGTTCAAAATTTTACAGAGAGATTTATACTCTCAGAGCTCAGAGGAACAAGTTCAATTACTGTAGGTGGTTCTCGGTGGGGGCTGCAGGGGCACCTGAGGAGTGGCATTTATTTTTTCTACACTGCAGGAACAAATAGTTGTCTTTTCTGCCTAAGAGCAATCTCAGAAAGAGAGAGTGGCTCTCTCAGGTGGCCCCTGGCTGCAACGCTGGTGCTTGTTTTAGACAATTGGTTAAAGTGTCTAGGTAGTAGAAGTATTGAGTGCCTGATAGTCTGTAGGTGGTTCTAACGCCAATTTGAACCTAGCTTTACATTACCATGAAAGCCAAGAGCCAAGAGAGAACAAAAAACTTAGCAATAATTCAAATAATTTTGTCCCTTTTTTCTCTAGAGTGGTTCCACGTGGACACGCGGCACGCGGCCAGCGGCCAAATCAAAAATCACAATACTTTTTATGTCTGCTGATTTCTCGAAGGGCCTTTTGGATCCTGGAGAATAATCGGTCTGTTTTTCTAATACAACTAAGATTTTAAAAAATCTTGATTTGCCACTAAACTAACAAAGCAACTTCAGTGAAGAGATTGCATTCGTCATACTAACAGGTTCCACGTGGACACTGGACACGCGATAAAAAATAAACTTGTCCATTTTCATCAACCATGTCCTGCCTTCCCTACCCAACCTTCATCAACTCCCCCACCAAAACCTACGACACTCTCGCCTTACCTTGCGTAGGCCGATCACGTATCCATCCCCAAACATGCCCCGGCGCAATGCTCATCCCATCCAACACCGCCGACACAACATCCTCCGACACCACTCCCTGCTGCATCGATGATCCCGCCCAGTACTATGACAAGATACTCCAAAAGACAGTGTTGCAATCACAAACATTGGAAGACACCAAGGAGAATAAACAATTGCGTAAAAAGTATAGAAAAGAATCTGTGGCATTGGCCTCGTCATATCTTAATACCTTTTTGGGTATTGATGTGTCCATTGTCGATGTGGAGATAGTCCTACCCCTTCAAGATGTTATGGATAGCTCGGGTTGTTTGGCTTGTTGTTTTTTAGATGCTGGCTGCAATGCCATTATTTTGGAGTGTAACAATGAGAACATAAAGGAGGTGCTGGGTGCTGCTGACGTATGTAGATTGCCTAAGGAACGGATAATGATTCATTTCACGTGTGGGGATGGGTTTCAGGAGGTGTTTAATGAGGAGTTTCGTGCAGCGATTGGTGAATATTTTGAGTTTGTGAGCGTGCATCTGAAAAAGGGTGAGAATATGAAAAAAGTGGCGGATTCGATTGTTAAAGATGAGGCACACAAGTTTGTTATTCAGCTTTCTTGTGACGATTACAGTGATTTATCTGTCACGGTCGGGGATTTTGCCAAGGTTGTAGGTGAGAATAAAGGGCATATTACATTGATTGACCCAACAGCGGAGCAGTTGGGTTCAAGTTACGCAGCATGTATCAAGACAGATCGACCGGATGGACTTTTCACTACTGTTGTTTGTACCAGAAGCAATGAGGCATTGGGTTTGGTGTATTCCAGCAAAGAGTCTGTTGTGGCCGCTTTGAAATGTGCCAGGGGTGTCTACTATTCTCGCTCACGCAATAGTTTGTGGCGAAAGGGCGATACATCTGGAAATCATCAAACCTTGCATCGCATTGATGCCGATTGTGATGGTGACGCTTTGCGTTTTACTGTCACTCAAAATGGAGAGGACGTTAAAGCATTTTGTCATTTGGACACATTGACTTGTTGGGGGAAACCAAGAGGATTGCGTCATTTGGAAGAGACTTTGCAACAACGACTTGTGAATGCACCTGCTGGATCGTACACCAAACGGTTGTTTGAAGATGAGGAGTTATTGAGAAATAAGTTAGTGGAGGAGGCGCAGGAATTGAGTGAGGCAGATACAAAACAGCATGTTGCGGAAGAGTTGGCAGATGTGTTATATTTTGCCATGGTGAGGGCAGCTAAGGCTGGTGTTAGCATTGATGATGCAGTTAAGGAGTTGGACAAGAGGTCTAGAACGGTTACTAGGAGGCAGGGTGATAGTAAAGCATTTCGAATTCAAGCTGGGAATGAGATTTTGGGTAAGAGTAATGGTGGAAACTAATAATTCCCCTTTTAATTGTGCAATACCCTTACTTAATAGAACGCTATTTTTTTTATCAATACTACACAAAATCCATATGTAACTTGATGTAACTCAATTTAAATATGTATCATTAGATGAGTTTTATCTCAGGTTTGATTGACTTAGGACTGTCCAATT
>JALLPH010000491.1:0-18469 GCA_036939855.1 Cyclotella choctawhatcheeana
GCGTGATGTTTTGAAGTGGGGGAGGGCGAACGGCATAACCTGATGGAAAAGATACGAGGTATTTGTATATAATTTAAGTATGTAATTACCTGTCATAATATTTACAGAAAATAGCAAAATAAACTCGGACAATCCGAGTTTTGGGCGCCACTAGCAAGATGTCACCCATGGGCTGGAATATATCTGTCACAAATGATATTACTATCAAAATCGGTGTTTAACCCCCTCCATCCACTGAATTCAGTGTCAACTTCAACCACGGTCATTTATACGAAGAATTAGGGATATGCAAGTGGAAGGCGAGCTTCGAAGAACTGAAAATAAAAGGGGGGGTTTTAGCTCCATCTACCTGCTCTCCCCACCTGATTCGATAGGAATTATGTCAGATCCAATATTTCAAGTAGCAGTGTGAGTATGTGTTGGACAACCCTGCCCTTTAATGGCACCCCTAGTAGGCAGATTCTTTGGCAAGGAAGGAGAAAAGCTGGATAAATATGGTGCAAATCTATCTTCTGCTGCACTCTCTGGAAAAGGGCATTGTGTACTTCACAACAACCTGCAATCAATAGTTGCTTCAATCATGAAGCTATGTGGTGGAATACCAGCAGTTACGGAAGCAGCAAACTTTCTGCTTAGCAAAGTGGGAGTGGGAGAGCCATACATTCGTGCTTACATTTATCATGTATCCCAGTACCAGTAACTAACCCAAAGATGGCAAAGCATGCCATTGTGCCTGACATACATGCTATATTAATTACCCAACCAGCAGATTAGTTGTTAACGACAGTGGAGCCAAGTCAACAGCTTAAGCCATCTTTGAAGTTAAGACCTTCACCTTCACTGCCTGCAAGTCAAGGTACAACTTTAACAACACTACAATTAATCATTCATCTTCATCCAGCAGATCACAGGGCTAAATCAGTTGTTATTGAGTACAAGTCAAGATTTCAGAACCTTGACAAGCACTGCGCCCCAGATGTTATTGTTGGAGATGGTAACGGTGGAATTACAGCACCTTTTGAATCCGGATATTTTGTTGTCATGAAAAAATTGCCTATGCATAATATGATTACTTAAATAGCCATCACACACCAAGATCTACTGTAGGAGATTAAAAGGAGGACAAGGGACCGACATAAGAAATTGTACTATTCAATCCCTCTTGGTCCCTCCCATGCCCAAAGCCGAACACCTACACAAACTGCCGCATCTACAAATCTGCAGCAGTCCACTAGAGCTGGCCCAGTAGACAGACAGGCCAGGAAAATCAGGGTCCTTACTCTATTGCAGAGGTAGAGGCAGAAGAGGCAGAGACTTCAAATTACGGGTTAAGGAATAATTAGAATTAGTTCGAGTTTTTAGACTTCTCATTGTGGACAGAGAAAATTACAAAAGGAGTATTACATTTTTGAGAAAGTCTTGAGGGTGCACATTTTCATATTATCCAAACTGAGGTGGAAAAATAAAGGTAAATGATTACTAGAGAACACTCTCAGACTTTTTCATTGTGCTGGTTGTAGCAGTCACTAGCCCGGTGTGTCTGCTAGTGACTGCGACCTTTGCAGTGGTCTGGGGCCTTGTGGTTGTCTAATAAGGGTGCTACTAAATTATTACATAGTAGGAAATCTGATCGTTAATCGGCGTAGACGTAGACGAACATCACCCATCACCTCACAAAATATCTTTTGGCATTCTTTCTGCTGGTACAGTGGTTACCGGCGAGCTTATACACACATGCGCGACACATGTTGTGGTTCATTCTTGACCGTATGTCTGTCCTTTTAGGAGATTTGTGATTTCTTTTAACAAGTTGAAGTTGTTGTCCGGGATACTAGTCCTTCGGTCTTCAGTAGAGGTATTGGATTTTCCATTTCTTGTAATTGTAATTAATACAACTTGTATAATAATAAGAGTTTCACCCCCTTTTTGATGGCAATCTGGCTGTTACCATTGTTTACAGAATATAAGGCTCTCTGTGACTTCCAGACCCTGAAATAATGCTTGAACTTCTCATTAAAAGGTATCTTTCTGTGTAAGATCTCTCATACTGTCTTTATACATGAAGTTTAGATAGAGAATATGTAAGCCGGACTACATAATGTTTGAAGTCAGAGTAGAATGGCCTCTGAGCCGGCTTAATTCTTAAGCTTAAGTCTTAAGCCTTATATTCTTTAAACAACAGTGTGCTCAGTAAGGCGGCTAGAGCTAGATATGGAGAAGCACAGCAGATGGCAAATAGTGACAGAGACAGACTAGCTCCAACACAACCACACAGACTATTGAAAACAATTGGTGTCAGTTCATGAGTAACTTTTTGACTGTATAATAAACATTATTTGATCTTCAGCTGGCTATATCAACATCCCTCAAAATGACTCATATCTGTATTGCTTATCATTTGGCTTTGGGGAGCACATCCGTCTTGTACATTATTTTAGCCTCATTTTACCTGAAGTTAACACAAAAACTTGTTACTCCCGCTTGTAAGCTGAAATAATAGGAATAACTCTAACTGAATTTTACATTCTATCAACCTACAAATAATACAAAATACACCGTCGAACTAACTGAACCGAGATTTTGTGATCCAATGGTAATCATATTTATCATCGGCACTTCATTAAGTTAGTAAACGGTTTTCCAGAGGGAAGATTGTTCTCAACTAGAATTTAGGATTTATTTGTTAGACAGTAGTAAATATTCTTTGTCTCAAACAAGTAAAGTGCCACACATTGAATAAAAGATGATACAACCCCCTTAATACATATGACCATGATATCAGGTCATAGGAAACCTACACATTACTAATGTCAAATTATTCCACAGTGAAATTAGGTGACATCTCAAGCTGCCAACTCATCCGAAAACCACTTGCGCAATATCCATTTATGCTGCTAAGTGATTGTGGATGTCACATCGCGCAAGGTTGAATATTTTCTCACCACCCTCATTGCCGTTGATCACCTTAAAGGCAAATAACCAGTAGATTCAGTTGGAATTGCGAATGAAAATACCTTAAATTTCCACTATGACTCACCACACGAACAAATGGCCTACTATCACTGTCTTCTTCAACATCATCATGCGGGTGCTCAAGTATGTAATGTTTTTCGTCCTCAACTATAACTCCCTCGCGAAGGTACTTGAGACCGCTGAGTACCTGATTCCCTAACTTCTTTGCATACTTAATGGCCGGCAATTCCCGAACAGACTAATCAAAGAGATAGTAGATGTGAGCAAGGTAATAAGCTTGAACAACACAAGATGCTAGATTATCAAGGTGATATTGAGCAAACTAACCTTGGACGCAGACCCATACTTATGACACATCTGGTAACTCAGATTCATTAAGTTCTCACGGGTCAGTGCTGTACATTTCGCTGGACCCCAGCATGCATTTTCGTTCCTGTATGTACATGTCAGTGTTACCAGGGCCACGCAACAGGGGATACTCTTAACAAACAAAACGTTACTTACAACCTCACCCTGTAGTAGACAGGCTTGCTCGTTCCTTTGAGCCCCCCCTGAGCAGTGAGAAGAAAGTCATCTGACGAGTTTGACTGGGAATTGAACACAGTCTTATTTGGTTGATTTAGTTCACGAATACGCGCTGTTTCGTTTTCGGAAATACGAAGAAGGGTCCCCAACTCCAAAACCAGCTCATCGTCTACAACAGTTCCACTGAAAAAAGAAGAAACACGCATGAGGAAAAGTTGTATTGGTAATTCTTGAAAGGAGAAAGTCATCATCACCTCCAAACATTAGTGCCTCCTCTCCCGACTTGTCTTCCGTCATTGGCAGTTGTAGGTACAACCCTTGTATTGTTCTGACTTTGGCAGATAACAAATGTAATAGGAGGGCAGCATATCTTGCATCCACAATCACATGTGCAAGATACATTAGTCTTCGATTTAATGGCCTCTCTAATGTAATCAATCTCCTTATCCATCCTCCTAAAATTGCCGTCACTCGTCCCATCCCTGAATACCAAGATTCTGTTTGGCATGAATAATGAGAATCGTGTATTTGAGTTAAAGTTATGAGTTTTAGAAGTCATACCTTTGAGGACTAGGATCTCTGTCTATCTCTCTATTGTCATCGCAATATTTGTCCCAAGCTTCCTACGTTGATGGATATGTTGTTTTGTGTTCAGTTTGACAATTGTAGCGACTAAAAACAAGACGATAGCTTACCTTGATAATGTCCATCATTGTATGCTTATTAACTAAATCTGATTTATTCTGCAAGTATGCAGATGAAGCGAATCGCATACATTGCGAATCAAGGCAGGTAAACGCAGAAACGACTGTCTCGGCATTGAATCCCATGCCTTAATCATGCAGTAATCGGCATTAAAATCGCGAGTCACACTAAAATAGGACTAAAACATCAAGAACGCACCATGAACCATACCTATTCCGATCACTAGAGTAGGACAGTCGATGACTAAGAATGATGTAAGAAACAGGTGCATTCAGGGTCATGTCTTACTTCAAAAATCAAAATGATGACAGGATGGAGCACGAGCACTTACCCCATTCAATACCTCCCACCACTGAGTTCTCGGTCATACCGCTTTGCCACGCTTCAGCTTTAGTTATATGATCACTCAATTTTGTATTGATCTTCATGGCAATATTAGAGGCACTAAGATTCCATTTGCAAAAGTTAGAAGAGCATAATAGCACACATATTGTACCATCAATACACAAAGCTTACTATTGATCCTTTCGATTTCCCTGCTTATAAAATTTCTGGACATCAATACATTGAGTCTGTACACCGACTGTATTATTAGTGAGACTTTTCACGTTATCGTAGCTGGGTAAAAGAACAAAAATAGGATGAATATTCCTAATACCAAGAAACATGTGGTAAGAATGAATAACTCACAGTGCCTTTCCAGAATCAGGTAGGATTTCCAGTATGATGGAAGGGCAATTGATCTGTGTCCCCGGATCGGTCTCCTTGTGAAGAATCTTCATATCTTGCACTTGTTCCATGTCGACTGGGACAACCCTGCCATTCGTCAGATGACAATCAAAAGAATACCCAATGAAATCATCACCTGAAAGACTAGATAGTGAGATGTGTACGGTGGAATTGAAACCAGATACATTATCGCTTACGATTCATAGAGTTCTCCACATCGAACGGATCGATGCGGTTGCCACCTTTTACTCTAATCTTGAGTCTGGTTCTGTCGCATTGCCTGCCGTCTTTCAAGGTAATATCATGTGTGCAATGGTGCTTGAGAATATCTTCATTGTCAAAACGATTCTCGGGTTTGAACATCAGTCCGATGGTGCGTTCTGGATTCTGAGAAGTGTCAGGAGGAAGAACCAAGCATTGAATAGACTTGCCTCCAACAGTGCAAGTTGTCTTGTGCCAAGAAGCATTTCGGTTTCCTCGGTATATGTTGAGGGAGTCATTCAAAAAGACATCCCTAGCTTTACTGATTGCCTTATGAGTAGCTTCTGGTGCTGAAACACAAGACAAAAAGTCATTACTTGTGATGAGATGATAATAGTGCAAATCCAAAATGCTATCATTTACCATGATCTTCGGGGTGACGACTATTGTAGTGCTCCGTGACACTGTTCAAGTATCTCTGTCCTACGTCAAAAGTCTGTTCGGGGATTTTAATTCCATGCTTGGCATTAATCCTTAGCTGAAGCGGGACTGCATTGCCGAAAGATCTGTTAGATCATTTTTTCGAGCAACAAAACTAAGCATCTGCTTACCGTAAGCCTCTGAGGCCCTTTGATCAGAGGAGAAATTCACCACTGCAAAGGAATACAAAGTAGCAGGACTGTCGTTTGACGATAGCAAGAATTTTAGTAGGATGTAGGGATGAACTGGTGGAAAGCTGCACAAAGTGACTTACGCAGCAAACTTGCTATGAGGAAATGACCACGAACCATTAGAAGGTTTCATGATATCGTGCCCCCCGAATTGGATCGCGGGAGGTAGCAAAATCCTTGTCTTGAGCTTGGTGGGTTCATTGTTAATAGAGAGATTATACTTTTCCAAACTAGAATTTGACAGTGACGAAATACGTCTCCTTTTATCAGTCATGTCCCCCACCATCTGTGTACCAGCAATATGATCATAGTATTGAAGCACAGCTCTAAGATAAACAAAGGATGAGAAGAAACGTTCGACACATGGCTTAAGAAAAAGATCATTGGCTCACCTGACCATATCAGGGTCGTTTGCATCTTTTGTTTTGGAAAATGATTGGAAGGCAAATTCAAGTGGTAGCCATCCCATCCTTCCAACGTGTACAATTGGCAAATTCACATCCTGGTAAAAATCACAACAGCAACACTGTAAGATAAGATTCAAAAAGATTTTCTGTCAACAGAGTCAAGTCACTAACCAAATTTATGCCGTAACTATCCCTGTAATGCTCAGTCACAGTAGTCGTTATTTCACCCTTAAGGAAGGAATGAGCATTTGGTGACCATTTAATCTTCTCCTTGGTGTCCTGGTCAGGCTTCATGGATTGATTCATAAAAACTCGTCTTCTCGAGTCATTCACGTCTGCAACTGTCTTGCCTCGTTTGAGCATTTCTACAAAAGAAGTGAAAGGAATGTGAATACTTCAAATCGTATGAAGTAATCATTACAAGCATAACAAACCTTCTTCCTTCTTGCTGTTCGGTTTTTTGATCTCGTATTCGAAGTTGAATGGCATCATCTTTTTCAGAGCGGCTTCAACTTTGCTTTGGGCGTGTACATCTCTACTCAAATCTCGAAAGTTCACTCCTACCCCAGCAATAGTAGACATCCTTCTGTCGATAATTGGAATCTTGTCCTCGTTATTCCTGAAGTCATACTTATATTTGAGAGGACAGATAAAATCATTTAGTACATGAGCAGGAAAGGTAATAATTAAGATGATACAAAGCTTACGATTTCTTTATCAGCCCACTGCACCACCGGATCAGACTGAATATTACACCCCCTCTGTGAAAAGACTGCTGTCTGTTTGATACTGAGCATAAAAGAGTAGGTAAAAAGTTGAAACACAACTTCATAACTCAATCTTGTCAATAAACTTTCTTACCCACTGAGCAGAACTTTCTTCCTCTGGTCAGTTTCAATCATTCTACCGCGAAACATTTCCTCCTGTTCGGGAAAGGGGAAGAAGATACTCGATGATTGGGACTCTAACTGGAGCATCCCCTGCTTCACTCCGATGGACTAGGGTAATAAAAATATGAGCTACTATATTACGTATGTTATGGAAACGACAAAACACTTTCATTTCTTACCTTCATAATCACATTGATTGCCGTGGATAATTCAGCTGTAGTAGCTCTGACACCTCCTCCCTCGATTGAAGCCTTCAGATCAGAAGAGGATATCGTATGAGTCTTCATCAAAGTAACCTCAAACCATTCGTTCTTCACTTTCTCAGAGTTGGGATGATCTGTCTCGCAATCTCTCTTGATCTTGACCCGATAAACTGACACGTCTTCCCCTGGACCACAATCTGATGGTGCTAGAGCCATTTCTCTTCCATCATACTAACATATTATGTGCAGCATGAGCAACAGAATTAAGATGAAAATAATGACGGAATTCCAGATAACTTACATCTAAATGAAACTTCGGATTCTTTTTTTGTTGATCCTGGACCAACTCCTTATAAATACGCCAAGGCTTCATACTTGAAAAGAATCTCTTCTGGAATTTTTCATCAGCCTCCATCACAGTGTTGCTCCTAGTGTTCCAGTCTCGTAACAACCCGCCCGTGTCCGGATTGGTCTTCTTATTCCCAGCTTCATCTTGTTGAATCTTGTAAGAAGCTGACTTGATAGCGACTCGGTAGACACAAATATCCACTTCTTTTGATTTATCAAATATGCCGAGACTGTTGTAGTTGACGGTGACATTGCATTCTGTAGGTTGAGAAGGTTGAGATCCTCTCTGATATCCACCGCCTCCTCTTCCCCGTCCTCTTCCACCGCCCCTGTCATCATATCGGCCTCGGCCGCCACCTCCAGGGCGGTCTCCTCGATAGTTTCTTGACATATGCTGCGAAGCAATAAGTAGCAATTAGACGTCACAACAAGGACAGAGGGTAGGAGGCAGGAATAGGGGATAGGGCAGGATGGAGCAGTATTACAGAGATAAAATTAGCGACGTTTAGTTGATAAAGACAATCTCTAATGCAGGATAACTCAATAGACTCATTCCAACTCAAATATGATTGGGCATCATGACACATCATAATCATCAAACATCATCTGTCTAATATCTTCGCAAAAACAGATTGATCAATACAGCCTTGCATGCTTGCGGCTTGCCTTCTGTGGAACAAGGACGCTTGCTAAACAGGCAAATCCAAAGACATTCCAAGAGGATGCAGCTCACCTTGTATGATCAATCAAACAATAAACAATCCACCAACTCGCTTGCGTTTTGTGTGTGATGTAAAAGGCAACTGCGATGATGATGTTCAGTGATGTGATGTGAGAGGGAGAGTGTCACCCTGTGTCACCCCTGTCACCTGTCAACCGCGATCTTGAAAAAAATCTTTTCCATACACCAACCACAACCAAAGATACAACACTCTTTTCTTCTCTCTGCTTTCACGCATCGCTGTCATTGTGTCGTACGCATCGCTGTCAATGTGTCGGAAGTAATACTGCCGAGTTTCTGAGCTATTAAGATCTGGCCAGAATGAAGCAGTAAGGGATGCATTGTTACATGATATCAGCAGATTACAGCCCAGTTAAATTCATTCAGCGAATAACAATACATAGGGGCCATAAGTCAATAATCCATATGGTAGGGTCTCGAGGGAATGAAAGAGTACCTTGAAGTTCCACTACATAATTAACACTGCTATTGAAACTTTTTTCATCTTCTTAAAGAAGCAACTCCCATATGTCGAGCCAACCCTGGTTTTGACAACCAATCCTCTAATTCCCAACCACTGCCTTCCATTTCCAAGCGAGCCAACCCCTCGTCACCACCTGGTATATTATCTAATCGATCTGCAAAGCATAAGTAATTCTCTAATTTGCTGTGCTTTCGTAATACATCACTACAGATCTCTAAAAGAGTATGAGGTACTCCTTTGTTGAGGTAGATCATGACTCCTTCAAACAGGATAATGTTGACAGTTGGTATTCCGTCTTGTTTGTTGTTGATGATACTTTCTAATTGCGTACGCGTTTGATTCAGATTGTTCAAGTCTACCTCAACTAATGTCGGTTCCTTTACATAGCTGGATTTCAGCCAAGGTCGTTTGTGATACAATCGAGATTCAATCAAATTTCTTTTGGTTCGTACTACCTCTGGCAAGTCTAGTTCGTAACATTCAAGGTGGTACTGATTGCTGGGTGGCAGATTAATATTCAATGGATTTGTTAACATCTTTTTCCTGAATAAACCACCGTATCTAGCTCGTTGTTGGCGTTGCAACAGTGGTGGTGGGTTGTTATCTTTCATCATATGATGCTCTATCAACTTGAAAGAACGTGCATCATATCCCCCTCCCATGGCTATTAGCCTTACTTTTACTGAATGCTGCTCTGTGGGCTCTGCATTGTCGTAATATTTATTGCATGCTGCAGCAATTACATTTGACACTGCCGTATCCAGATAAGCTGTTCTGTGAGTATAAAAGATAATTGAAGTGTGATGGTGCATAAAAAACAAGTCAGCGATGCGTTCAGTATTCGTTCTTTCAAGAATCCACGAAGAGCATGTACACACCGGATCTCCACGTTTGCATGATGTAAGCGAGGATACAATCTACAAAGTACAGGATGAACGATTGCTCTCGTGACAGGTGGTAATAAATCGTAGGATAATTGAGAATCAAAGACTGCAGATGACGCATCGTTACCTGAACTAGTAGGAGGATCAACCGAACTCTAAGTTCTACGATTCTGATCATTAAAATATCTAGTGTCTAACTTGTTTACTTACATTGCCTTCCACCAAAGCACAGCCAACGCCAACTTGCTATCTTTCATTTCGCACCTATCCCAAATTCTATAATGCAAAATTGGCAACATGAACCGATGTATCTTCCATGCCGTCTGCCACGTATATTTCGATGCCTCTGCAGTAGGTTTCACGCCAACTGCAATGGCTGCATCATTGGGTGTTAGAATGGTGGTGGTGTTGTAAAGAGATCCTCTTTTCGGAAGAGGTTTGAAACGATGTAACCATGAGAAGGAATTGAATGTGGCGGAGGTACGCAATAATGGAATGTGTTGATGAAATGGAAGTGCAAAGGCTTCGGTAAAGGCAATGGAAGACAGAGCTAGATATAACATCATGAAACGCGACATCGCAGTCTTGAGGTTTCCAGTTTTCATTGTTGAAGCGGTGGATGATCCCTCTTATGGATGATCGCAAATGTCGCAAATTGCAAATTTATTGCATAAATTGCATAAAGAGACAACAACGGTACGTATGGTACACACCAAATAACCAACAACGTATGGTAGGTATGGTATCATACACAATACGCATACAGTAGATGGAAAGACTGGAAACCAAGACGACGCAACATACAACAACAACTAACTGTCGATATTCAACGAACCATCATACAAGGTTGTACAAGGTCAGAAAAGGTGTTAGGTTAAAGTAAGTATTCAAATTGATGTTATACTTCTATTATCTACTCTACATTTCACCTCAGAAACTACTCATAGATCATGCTAATGCACTCTGCACTCTTCTACAAAACAATTGAAATTTAAGATTCATCAAATAATTTCCACATCCATGCCATCAGTCACCTACATATCAGCCTCCTTCACAGGTGAAAGAAGATCAGGAAATGACACATTATCAAAATCATGACTACCCCTAGATACGTCTCTCTCAAATGAAATATCCACACCTTCCTTGTCAAATGAGTAGTCCGTATCTTCTCCTTCATCATATCCGGCGAAGGATGCTAGATCTTCATATGGTTTCTTCGTTTCAATATAAGCATCGATTCGTGAGGAGACTCGAGATGAAGCTTCCGTTTCTTGAATAGAAGAATTAAAAGTACTGGCATCACCGTCATCATAAATAATACTAGGGAAGGAAGTCAAGTCTTCAATCTCTTCATCTCTCTCCGTGACCACCTCTGGTACAACATTATTAGTTGCCTCGTCATTTTTTGGAATCGAACACATCACCTGCTCTTCTTTCGGCTCATCCATGTCAACATTGTCAAAAACAACCTCATCGCACGACGTAACACCACCTTCTTCAATGTCACGAGAAATATCATGAGTTATATCCACATCCTCTGCACTTTCTACAGTAGTTGCTTTCTTCACAACTTCCTTGTTCTCATCCCTCAATCGTCGTGGCAACATCCTGCTAACACTTCTGCACATGAGAAATATAGCTGGATCGAGTAGTATGAGCACAAACAGAGCAAGTAGTATTGCAGAATGCATACTATTCTTCCAATCAAGCCATACATATATTGACGGTAAATCATCTGGCAAATTCAATCCCGTATATGTATATGCTACACTCCAAGCCAAATATGCAACGATAACGAACTGAAACAACCAAAACTGTTTCATTCGAAGAGGAATACGGTTAATGACGCATCCATCCAGCAGCAGTAGTGGGATGAATGGTCCGTGTTTGAGTATGGCGAAGATGTTGTAGGTTCCATCGAATTCGTAAGTGTAATACATTAGGGATTGGAGGACTTGGGTTGGCAGTGATAAGGCCAAGAGTGCCTAGGTAAGGTGTTTGCAAATGAGAAGCATATGTAAGTTAGTAAACAATATACTTGAGAATGATACTAATCTTTCGCTCACGTCTTGAACTATGATACATCATCAAAATCATTACAAACTTACCCAAGCACTCTTCTCAATGAAACCAATCTCTCCACAACCCCGCCACATAGCCTTAACTCCACATGCGAACGATGCAATAAAGTACAATACAACCAAACTCCATCCCCAATTAGAAAAATAGGCCAGCCACCAAACCGAAGGATCTGCCAATACATCCATTACAGTAATTGCTATCACTCCTCCCATCAATGTGAGTTTGATTGGTGCTGTCCATGAATAGGAGAAGGTAGTACTGTCAAGACAAGGAGACGCATTTCGTATCTCTTGTAGTGAGAATTGATGACGGTAGGATTTACGAGAAGTTGAATCAAGGTTGGTTTGTAGGTTGTAGGCGGGTTCGATTATATCGAATAGCGGTGAAGAGAATTCGTGATAGAGTGTGATAGCTGAGGTCCGGATTGAAGATAGATTCATTTTAGTGGAGGCTTTGAGATTTGCAAATGAATTGTGTTGTTTGTTCTGTGTGTATTGAGTACGGTAGGTCTGATGATTGATGATGGGTGCTATGCATGCTGTGCGATGTGTGTATGTATGCGTGTCAAGTTTTTATGGGGTTGTTGCTTTTCGAGCTTGAGAGATTTGAATTTGTTCATCCTACGAAGGAATTCGTAGTTTGTGAATTTAAACTGTAACATCGGAATTAGTATGGTATCACCTTGCCACAGGTAGGGGTGCAAGAAGACCCAATTTTTTGGTGGGGATCTTTTCCTATGTAGGTATGGTACCTATCTACGTACGTAAACTCTACCATCCACCATTCACCTGGGTCGGGTGGGGTACCTACTACCTACCTACTACCTAGGTGTTGGCAGTGGTCCAGATGATTCAAAGAGGCATAAGAATGAAGATCATAGATACTGGGAGAGCAATTGCCAACAACTTTGCATTACACTCATCAGTGAACCAGAATCTAACGTTTTGATTTTCATTTTTACTTATATTTTTGATAACAACAGTAACGATTGTAAGGCGTGCGTTTATCATTCACGTGTCTTAGCCAATATCTGCCAATATCATCAGAAGCAAGAAACACTTCAAACTCTGTTGTAATTGTATTTGCCTCTCAAGCAATGCTTGACTAAACATACTGTTCTCACGTGATGGCAAAACTTCCCCTACAATACCCCTCTTTACTTCTTCCCCATTGAATCCCAACTTTCCTTCTCCAATCTCTCCCTCATATCCTTTGGAATCTCTGCTGCTAAACTTACAGCACTACTTTGTAATAAATTCAACGTAACAAACGCCAAGATTGGACTAAGATCCAATCCGAACACAGGAGGGATGATACCCCGAAATAAGTTGAGGTAGGGATCGGTGATTTGAAAGACTGGCTGGAGAAAACCTACGCCCTGGGCTTGAGGGAACCAAGAGAGGAGAATACGGGCTGTGATCACGGAGTTGTAGATTGCAATGAAGTTGCCAAATCCTGTGGTGGGTATCACAAGTGAAAGGTATTGTGTAATGTGGTTATGATTGGTTCTTTCAGTGAATATCATATGAATAATATAACATTAAATAGATGACATATCACAGTCTCACCACCAATAACAACCTGTTCGGCCACACTATTACCAGGGATAGCAATGGCCAAAGGCTTTCCGTTAGCTTTGACCGGACGTGATTTCAGTACACGATTTGCATTACGACGACGATGGAATGCCACATCAGGTGACGAGCGACCGGTGTCAGCGAGAGAACGAACCGAGGTCGCTGTAGGAAGGAAGATGGAGGCAGAGGTGGTTGCCAAGAGGGTTATGAAGATGATGAGGGACGATCTCATGTTGGATGATTGAATTAGACGAATGCGGATATTAGGTATGTTGAGGCACAGGGCACAGGGGTGTTGAAGGCGGACTAAAGTACCCACGGTGGGGTGAAGGTTGCAGTATAAATTGTAACCTCATTTAGGGGTGTCAGTACCTACCATAGGAGTCTCTAATATCTCTCTGGTTATTTCATTTTTTCCCTATGATTTTGTGATTCAGGGGTGGACAGCCCCGAGTCCAGCTATGACACAATGTTGCAGAGATTCAGGGACTGGGTACATTAGATGATGTGCTTTTAAAAGTATGTGTCGGAACTGCATGAAATCTAAGGAATGGTTGATACAAAGATATTCTTCGCTCTTCCATATTGAAAACTGACAGAGGTCAAGAATAATTGATTGAGAATACACGAACAAGAAGCTTCTTCGTTTATTATTCGGAATATGCAAGAGTTGATCTAGTAGTTGAAAGCTTTGAGACAAAGTTCTTCCAAGGCGCTGCGTCTCAGCAGCAGTTGTCTATACAACTCAAGTCAGGAAAGCATGACTTTCACTCAGCGGAATCGGAATCTCACATATGGCAACTCTACCTCCTCATCAGAATCTAGATCATTTGCAATGATTTCAAAAGTAATGAATAGCTGGTTAGGAGGGAACTCCTTCTTGGTAATGCTCTGCACTACCTCCGACATTTTCATTTTCTTCCTCTCCTCCACTTTCTTCTTGTTGGCAAAGAATGAAAAGAGGATGGAAACACCATGACTGATCATGCTAATATCAAGATTGTACTCCTTTTCAAAGTAAGAAATAAAATCTGCTAGGGTGATATCACCCACATTCATGTCAATGCAATCCCAGGCGGTCCAATTCCACTCTTTACCCTTGACAACGGCAGTGGTTTTGGCAGGAGCAGTGGGTTCGCTGAGTGTCATGAAAGGAATGGCAAGGTTGACGAAACCATTTTTGTAGGCGTCGAGTTTCAGTGGCTTGCGGGAAGTACCAATGATTTTGTAGAGCTCGAGGCAGATCAAACCTGTCACAAGAGCAGTTGTGGTAGCAATAGCAGGGATGATGCTGTCGTGGGAAGAAGTTAGAACATAGAAAGTGTCTCAAGCAATATTATCATTCAAAGCATCTACTTACCGCCCTGCAATGGCACGAGATCGATGAGTGTCTTCCGTTGGAATAGAGTAGTTTAATGCACGCAAATTGGAACATGCCGTCACAAAGAGCATGTGATCGTCAAGATCTTTGTCAAACTCAATAGGGTTCAATTTGAATCCAGCCAGTTCTCCTGGTTTTGGAAGCCCTGCCAAGATATCATCGATCTCTGACTCGCCCATGTCTCCATTTGACTGGGAATTGTTCTCTTCTTTGGCCTCTGCTTCTGATGATGCAATCTTAACTCCATCTTGCGGAGTGAAGTCGGGCACGATTACATTCTTCAAGCATTCGACAAACCAAGCTTCGTCCGTCCTTCCTTTTATGCCAAACATGTGAGCTCTCAAGTTTGCAGCTGCAACAATGAAATCAAAATGATTCTTCATTTGCGCGTCCTCGCATTTATCTTCTACATTAAATGTCAAAGGTTTTGGACATCGCTTGGATCCTGACCAAAATTTTGTTCCTGTAGAGGTTACTTGGTCTTCAGGGAAATTGAAAAGGAGTTGGCGAATTTGATTGTTGAAGAGCTTTTCAAACTGAAGTCTAGCCCAAACGACACAATCTTCAAAACTGACAGGTCTCTCGTCTACCAATGTCTTTCGAATACTCATCACCGTTTCTGCTTTGGTGTTCTGCTGCCCGGCCAAAGTTGCTGCATAGTCGGGATTGCTCAAATAGCTGTTAACATCCTCTGCACTCTGCTTGAACTCGCCCTCAAACCAATCCCTTGCCCATTGCAAAGTATGCTGGATCATATTAGGGAAGTTCTTCAGAGTACAAACAGGCTATGTTTATTTGAGGAAATGGATGGGTGAGACACAGATAATAATACGAATTGAATTTAGCTTGACGCAAAAATAAGGGCTTACAATACTTTTCTCCGGAGGATCACGGGTTGCGCCATAGTTCTCAGTCACATGTGGGATGACTACTTGAGTGTTTCCCTTCGTCCCAAGAGTTCCACTCTCGAGCATAGGGAGATGATAGAAAAGACAACGCTGGTCAACATATAGACGGGCCTCGACATTATCGAGGGCGGTGCATACCCCGCTTAGCTTGTCATAAAAGTCATCACCAAAAATGCCTTCAGTCTCAGCGGAAACCTTTTCTTGGTAGGGAACAATATTCATGTCACTATTCATTGATTTAGCTGCCTTTGCTGCAGTAGTAGATTTGAACTCATTGATGTCTGAATTTCTAAAGAGGAACTGCCTGCTAAGATTGGACTTTTCTATGCGGTCCATGTCAGTGATATGAATTTTTCCGTTTTCACCACAAGCCACGCCCATCAACGCCCAGTTCTTCAGCATTTCACAGCCAATGGCTCCAGCACCAATGAGAAAATAGTTCAGATCCAATAATTTTTGCTGAGCATCCTTGCCGAAAATAGCAATGTTGCTATCGTATCTGCTTCCAGAAGGTGAGACGTCATCAGCAGGAAGAGGGCTGTCTGGCAGACATTCGTCCGCATCGAAGTAAAGAAATCCCGGAATTGGAGTAAATTTGCCACTGCAAGCCTTGAGGACTTCTTGTCCAACAATGCCACCCAATGTTGCACACATGGGTGAAATAATGGAACGAGATCCAGCAGCCAAGTGAAGAATGATTCTCTCTGTTTCCGGAGAGTTTATGATCTCATCACTATCCATGGACTTTGCCAGTGCCAAAACTGCATTGGCCTCATCAGCATTCCCAGGGTTTGGATACTCCATCCCTCGAGATTCAGCGTACGAAGACAGAGCTTTGTATCCTAAATGTAAAAGAGGGGGTCTATCAAATTTAGCAAAATCACTCATCATGAGTTCTCCTGGATTCGCAAGTGCTTCCTTATATGATTTGAAGGATAGGGTTGTGGGAGTTTTCACCTGAGTGATATATCCCTGCGTGGCAGGTTCAGAGCATTTGGAACAATCTATCCCAACAAGCTCGAATGTATAAGGTCCAGTTACTTTCACTTCATACGAGACTGTTGCATCACCCAGCATCCCATCAAGACCCCGAACCTTTGAAAATATGACTCGATCTCCCGTTTCGAGTCCGTGCCTCCCTTGATCTTCCAGCACCTTGACGGTGGCCGGATTTGAAGTTAGAATGTTCTCCACTTGGCTTGTAGCCGGATTCTCCCCATCTTTGTCCGTCACCTCAAATGATTCACCGAAATCACAGAATACAGTTCCAAATACCCCGTTTACCAACGTGTTGATAAAGCAAGCCCCAGAAGCACGGCATTTGTCGTTAATCTCACAAAGGAGGGAGGTGGGAAGAGGAACGGTCACAACTACTACACTAGCTCCCTGCACGAGATTCAATATGCCCGTGGCATCAGTCATACTGGAAACATTGCCCACCTCCACCTTCACGTACTCATTCAATTCGGCCAATTTATCACGGACCAACTCGGCTCTTCCCCTATCCGCCCCTAAATCCCCCTCACTTAGATAGAAGTTGCCCCCCAAGTCATAACTAGATGGCTTTACCGGATCGCAGAGCGTCACGCTCGAAATGCCCGCAAGAATAATATTCTTGGCGATCTCCACCCCCAATCCGGATAGACCCAGGATTACCGCTCGCGAGGACATCATGCGTCGCTGAGCTTCGTGGCCCATTACATACAGTTGTCTGGAGTAGAGTTTTTCGTCCACTGTGGAGAAGGAGGAGAAATATTTGGGGTTAGATCTTGACAGAGGAGGAAGATGACACAGGCAGATAAATACTAATAGCGTACCTTCGGTGGAAGCGCCACCTGCTGCATTGGTATCGGTCGTCATGGTTGCTTATGTTATGGCTGTGGCAAGCTGTGGCGGACTAGACTAGCTAAGAAAGAACTATGATAGCTTTGTTTGGCTTTGTTGGCTTTGTTGGCTTTGTCGTTTGTCGAGCAACCGGTTTTACGAATAAGTGGGCATTAGAGTAAGTGCCCACTAGAGTATCAAGAGGCTCTTTTACTTTCGCACTCAAAGTTGTGTTCCATCCCGCAAGGGCAAGCCATAATAAATTGAATGCTCTATCATAGCCCATGGCCAGCTTTTGTTAGTTGTAGCCTGGCTTTTATCTGGCACAGGTCAAGTTGAGCGGACAAACGAAGATGTAATGAATGACATTATTTACTAACTTTTTCACTATTGGTAGAAACAACCACATAAACATAACGCCCTAATCACTGCAGACTGCAGCTGAACCACCTCAATGGCTCATCATGAGTATGATAAATGATGAAGCATTGTTGGGATTGGAATTGATTAGGTGGAAGCATCTCCACCAGCTAACTTTTGAGGTGTTGGCAGGGACAAAGTGGCAGTTCCATCACCACTTTTCAAACCACAAATCTGTGAGCACTGGGACCATAACGCCCTAACCTGTGCAGCTGAACCACGCCAATGGCTAATCATGAGTATGATAAATGATTGGATTGTGGAGATTGGAATTGATTAGGTGGAAGCATCTCCACCAGCTGATTTTTGAGGTGCTAGCAGGGACAAAGTGGCAGTTCCATCCCCACATGGACACTGACTCAGCTTTGTATACAATGGGGGCCGCAACTGAACTTTTCACCCTCCCTGCACTCAAAATCCAGTCTGTGGAGACCCTTGCTGGCAAAGGAAATCCAATCCAGACCCCATAACATCATTCAACATATCCACAATGAGACATTGGGACAGTCCAGCAGCTATGGTTTGGATGAAAAGCT
>JALLPH010000492.1:0-18627 GCA_036939855.1 Cyclotella choctawhatcheeana
CGCGTGTTGGGCGGGAAGGAAAAATTACGCGACCCATCAAGTAAATCCCCCCCTCGAATCAACAATGCAATGGCAGTAAACCTCCGTTAAACAAGCAAACCATGACAACTTTACAATACCAGGAATCATTATTGACTATATTAAGCATGGTATAACTATTATTTTGCTGTATTAAGCCATTTGAGAAGAATTCGAAGATTTATTTAGTACTCATTACGAGTAGCACATGTGGACAACCTTAACCTTAATAACTGTATACTAATGAAATTCGACCAGTACACAATCTCATTTTAGTGCCAATAGAAGGTTTGGCTGTAATGATTGGCCAAATTCGTCCACAAGACAAAGTTATGGCAATGTATCGGTCGACGATTTGGCCCTATTTTCCTTGATTTTTGATCGCGCTACCTCAGTTTTTGAGATTTTGGCGGGCGTGCACGGCCTTTATAGGTACTTTACTTAATCAGCAACTCTGGAGCATACTCTAACGATCCAATCAGTGCTGTCACTTCCAATAATATTTAAATCTTTATTGCTTTGTTACTTATATTCCAACTCCCATACTACTGTATTCACAGTACCTAAGACTCAAGAACACGATCCCAAATACATCAACGAATCTTAAATTCTGATGGTATCAACCCATATCTTAATATACTTCCATTATCCATTATCATTGAATGTTTAGTGTGTTGCTGATCAAGACAAAACTTACAAGCCAATCTTACTATAATTACCGAACAGTTTCAATCTCCACGAGAAGATCTTCCTTTCGTAGAGCATCACACAATTTTCTAGCCTCAGCATCATCTTCGAAAAACTCCTTGACGACACCTCTACCTTTAGTATGAGCATCCATCATAGCTTGGTTTGATACAGTTGAATTCAGCAATGCAATGTTTTCCAACAAACTTTGAACTCTGGCACGTTTGTTGAATCTATCATTGTACAATACCACTTGATATGTTGTGGGTTGTTCATTGTTGCTACGAGCATCGCCACCGGATTCGAGATTTTGTTTGTTCAAGAACTCGATGCATTCAGCTGCACTGACAGCATAGTTACCCAATGCACGCAGCTCCATATTGATTAGAGCATTCAAACCTAAAACATGACCAGTGTTACCATCCACGAGAGGTCCCCCAGACATACCACCTGCCATGGCTGCATCTGTAACAACATAACGCGTTTTTTCTTTGTCTGTACTATTGTTTGAGTCATCGGTTTCGTTTGTTATACTATCCTGCAAAACCCCAGCAGAAGCAGACGTCACCAACCCCAAGGCATTACCACAAACAATTCCACTAGTCATGGCAGGTCCCACAACCCCTCCCGATGGATATCCCATGGCATACGCAGGGGTTCCGACATTTGCTTTGGTTTGATTTGAAATGACTAGAGGTTGCGGGAGTGTAGTTGCAGTGAATTGAGATTCGGTTAGATCAACTTGTAGTAATGCCAAATCCGATTCCACATCACGATCTATAACTGTCGCAGATGATGTCACCACTGAATCACCATTATTTGGATAAAAGACAACTTGTATTCTATAACCCGGTAAGGCAACATGAGCCGCTGTTAGCAAATATATTATGCTGTCGTTACCATCAACTCGTTTGGTAGTTGATGGAACGTCAATCACAAATACGGATCCACGAGCAGTGGTGTTGCGTACGCCCATGGGAAGAATCAATGCGACTGATGGTAACATCGATTGCGCTAGATCAAGCGGCGTCGTTGTTGATAGACGGAGTGGTTGTGGACGAAAGTTAGTATCATAATGAGGAAGAGTGGAGTGTTGATGTTGAGGTAGTATCGTGGAATACTTATGTTGTCGTGATGGAATGAAAGCCGAAGTGGATATAATGAATATGTATTGAATAAGAGACAACGCCAGTAGGAAACTTGCAAATGATGTAACCTGCAGATGAATATGATGTGGCATCATGAGTTGTTGTTGATGTTACTTCTTATTAGCTTCATCGATTTGTTTCACAGGTTCATGGTTCTGTTGAATTGGGTTGAGACGATTTTCTCTTTGCTTCTTTTGTGACCATCCCGCCAAAACAAGGTCCCGCGGGATCTTATTCCTGCCCTCCGGCTAAAATGACGTCATAATAAGAAACAATATCTATCTTGACTTTGACTTACATAGGTTCTAAGCATAATTTTGTTAGTGTCATTTGATTTATACCTCTAACGATCATAAAAGCACAATCTCGAACCCTTCAAAAGATACATTTTATCCGTTGGCTTTTCCCCCTTTCCACCAAAATCGATTCAAAATCCATCCCCAATGCTGTCTACCAATTCCTACGTAACCAAAAATCCACGCCGCCTCCTCTCCTCTCGTCATCTCAAACGGCCCTCCGTCCTCCGCACAATAAACTAACGCTACTAAAAACCAAAGCAACAATAACAACCATGGCTGACGAAGAAGATATCGCTGCTCTTGTCATTGACAATGGGTCTGGAATGTGTAAAGGTAGGTTCAATTGTTGAAAATGCGATGACTGGAACTAATATATTTGTTTTTGGGTGGGGATATCGGAGTTGGATCCGTCCACGGCCGCGGCGTTGGGGGTCTTTGGGTCGTGCTAAACAATTATTTGATGCATTGGGGTGTGAATCAAGGGGAACGAACGATCGATGGGAGGAGGAGCTGATAGCAAAAAGTAATTCATAGAGAGGTTTAATGGGTCTGTATTGATCAGCGAGACCAGGGGACGGGGGATGAGCCGATGAGCCCACAGCCACACAACAACAATTCGAGAGCCAACGGCCAGCCCCACAGCCACAATAACGAACGATCAGACGGCCCCTGAAGTTGGGACACAACAGTCGATATTATGGACGAACAACTGCTGCCTTAATATGTCGTCTTGCGGCCGGAATCATCTTTTGTTTACAACCACTTATGACTCATTAATCATTATTTTTGCTCCCCCCTCTTTTTCACACAGCCGGTTTTGCCGGAGATGACGCCCCACGATCTGTGTTCCCCTCACTTATTGGAAGGGCTCGTCAGCCTGGAATTATGGTAAGTCGTCTACTGGGTTCATCTGGCTGAATTAGCACCGTCACTATGTGCACGCATGATGTGCTCGTGAACAAAACTGCATCTGATCAAACTCATCTCTCCCCTCCTCTTTCAACTCAGGTGGGAATGGAACAAAGAGACGCCTACGTGGGAGACGAAGCCCAAGCCAAACGTGGAGTCCTCACGCTGAAATACCCCATCGAGCACGGCATCGTCACCAACTGGGACGACATGGAGAAAATCTGGCACCACACTTTCTACAACGAGCTCCGCGTCGCCCCTGAAGCTCACCCCGTCCTCCTTACTGAGGCCCCCCAAAACCCCAAGGCCAACCGCGAACGCATGACTCAAATCATGTTCGAGACCTTCAACGTCCCCGCCATGTACGTCAATATCCAAGCCGTCCTTTCGCTTTACGCCTCAGGACGTACCACAGGATGCGTCCTCGATTCCGGGGATGGAGTCACCCACACCGTCCCCATTTACGAGGGGTACGCCCTTCCCCACGCCGTGGTCCGTCTCGATCTTGCCGGGAGGGATCTGACCGACTACCTCATGAAAATCCTCACCGAGCGTGGGTACTCTCTCACCACTTCGGCCGAACGAGAAATCGTACGTGATATCAAAGAATCTCTCTGTTTCGTCGCCGTAGACTTTGAGGAGGAGATGAAGAAGGCGGCGGAATCCTCGGCGTTGGAGAAATCGTTCGAGCTTCCGGACGGTAACATTATCGTTATTGGGAATGAACGCTTCCGTTGTCCCGAGGTGCTCTTCCAGCCTAACCTTACCGGACTTGAGATGGATGGCATTGCCGACTCGACCTTTCAGACTATTATGAAATGTGATGTCGATATCCGTAAGGATTTGTATGCCAACATTGTCCTTTCGGGGGGTACCACCATGTTCCCCGGCATTTCGGAGCGTATGTCGAAAGAGATTACAGCGTTGGCTCCTGCTTCGATTAAGGTTAAGATTGTGGCTCCTCCGGAGAGGAAGTATTCCGTGTGGATTGGGGGAAGTATTTTGGCATCTTTGTCGACGTTCCAAAGTATGTGGATTAGTAAGGAGGAGTATGATGAGAGTGGTCCATCGATTGTGCATAGGAAGTGCTTCTAAGGAATTATGGTGAATTGAAGTATAGAAAGACTTTTTTGTTTTGGGGAAATTTTCGGGGATTGGTGCATTAACTCCATTTGGCATGTGCTGTGGCATTCTGGAGTCTTGTGGATGAGCGCAATATTCAAGTGTTGACAAGCACTGTGCTGCTATAATCCTGTTGCTTGTGGATGGCTGGACTGTTGCATGGATTAAGATAGTATTTGTAATATGAAGAGAAAGTAAAAAGTGCAATATCGACAGTGAAGTGATTATGTGTTGTAATACCATACGTGATATTGAGCTCTATCTTGCCTTTCTTCAATGTTGCATTCACTAATTAAAACTCACCGAGCTAGGCACACTGCTAGCTGTGTATCAAAGAGTAGGAAGAGAATAACAAAAGTGGGACAGCTAAGTTTACTTCTATTTTCTCTTGTTACTGTTGAACCGTATTAATCCAAGGCAGTGCTCCTTCACACAATCCATAAATCCTTCAGCATGACACTTGTTAAGTTTTTGACGTAACCAAGCATTGGTGACAGAATCAGGCATATTAGCAGGAAGGTCATCTCCCAGATCCATTAATGTTTCTGTTTCACCTTCTGGAAGAAAAATGTCCGTCCGTGGTCTACAGCATGGTACGCCATACCCACCTTCGAGCACAGATATGACTCTACCACTGCATGTTTTATGCGCCAGTTGACAAACTACATCGGTTACATGTCCGAAATCTGCAGCAGTCAAACCACCCATTCCCAATGGATCATTGACATGTGCATCAAATCCCGCAGAAATTATGATCAAATCAGGACAGAAGGCCTCGACTTTAGGCACAACTTGACTAACTAAGGCAGTCCCAACATCACTCGATTTGATACGATTTCCTAGAGGAATATTGAGGACCCCTTCGTGAGGACTTGTATCACCGCAACGCCCTGGGAAGATGCCTTCAGTTGTTTTGCCATAAGTACCAGGAAGGTGAAATGACTCATCTCCATCCACCTCGAAGCCGTTGATATGAGCACCGCCAACATGCATTGATACATACAAAAATCTAGGATCGTGGGTGTTGCAGAGTATATCTTGTGTGCCGTTGCCATGATGCAAGTCGAAGTCCACAATACAAACACGACGCAAACCAAGACCTCCCTGAGACTGCGGCGTGGCTGCGTATATTGCTGCACATGCAGCTGCATTAAAGAGACAAAACCCATTGCTCACTGCTTTCATTGGATGCAGTTCTCGTCCAGCTGTGGATTGTGTTCGAACATTGGAAATAATTTGGTAAGAGATTAACACCTCATGTACTTTGGATCAACGCAAATTCGTTTACATACCGTGATGACCGGGCGGGCGGGTAGCACAGAAAGCATTGACAGTTTCTCCTCTTACAACCATATCGACAGCTTGTAAAGCTGCGGCCACACCAACTGTGGCGGCAGTGTACGAACCGCGCGATCCCTCTGAACAACAAAAGACAAATCAGATTTGAGCCAACAGCAAAAGCGGATGTAGACTACTAGACAACAAACTTACTCGTATCATCGCCTCCTTCGCCTTCACTGTCATCAGTTAGTTGAACACCAGTTTTTTCATCTGTGATGGCGCTGATAGTACTCTTGAGGCGCTTCACATATGATCTTTGATGAGCTTTTGGAATGACTTTATTTTCAGCCAAGCCAACATACATATCTTGTACTGAGTTGACGAGCAAAACATTCGGATCTGTACCTGCACCTGCTTGCTTTGCACCCTTGATAGCGGCTGGAAGCCTAACTGGCCGTTCATAGGCATTTTCAGCTGTGATGTGACCATTGCACCTGGTATCACTAATAACTGTTGTATGTCCATTGCCGCCTCCCTTGAATCTCAGTTTGTCAACCGCTCGTTTGTAAATTCTCTCACAGGCCTTACGCCATTCTGTGGTAATAGTTGCGCGTGAAGAATCGGGAGGTAGCGTACTGCTGGATAATACATCCTCACCATGACCCTGGAAGAAATAAGGTGTTGACTTTGAAGGCAAAACATAACAGAAGGACACAAAACGCAGTACTCATACCTTGATAAGTAGACACTGACGTAAAATTTCCGACAGTTCTTCCTTTCGCTTCTTGTTGTCGAAGTCATCAAATTTGGCTGTCAGATCCTTCATCTGCATCAACAGAGAATTCATCGTCTGGACCAAGTTAGACAGGGAAAATAAGTTCGATGTCTGACTTGTCTCGAACAGCTCCACCAGCAATGTGGAAGCAAAATTGCTTATGGACCAAATCGAATCATCGACACACTCAGAGTCCTGGCTCAGTGGCGTGAAGTTGGGTAGTGGTGACATGATGATCTTGGCCTTTTGACTACGATCAGGTGAGAGAGGAGCGAGGCTGGTACCATTTGTACCTTGCTTTTTCCCAAAACACGATGGAGGTGTCATCGAATCGATGATGGATTTGATATCTATCACTGATTCTGCAGCAGTTTCATCATTATCAATTAAAGCAGAGGCATGTTCATTTGCACGAGGCAACTGCTTGAGGATAAAGTCATAGGGAAGTCCGAGCACAGCTGCAGGAAATATAGGCGCAAGGACGGACATGGCGTGTGATCCAGTAAGTGATGCGGATGCAAATGCGTCTTCATCACCAGGAAGATAATTCAGTGAAACATGTTTTCTAGCATATACCTTGAGTGCCATTGCCAATCGATTGGCATCAAGAAAACGTGATAACACGGCTTGTGGCAGGCCAAGGAATCTAAATTGACTCTGGATATCTTCAACAGAGAAACTATCAAATGGGTATTTCTTGATTGTGACATCAGTGACATCGATTGTGTCGACCTCAAAGTAGGGACCTAAACTGAAAGGATCACTAGCCATAGCTGCGGTGGATGCATTTTGATTCCCATTCCAAAATGGAGCAAGGAATACCACCTGCACTTGAGCCTTGGTGGGAGTGGAGTTTCGTCTCTGGGGGGTAGAATGATATGTGTTCTTGTATCAAACAATATTCAACATAGCGGGATGTAGAAAAAACACACGAGTTGAGACTCACACTGCTTCCAGAATACGAGGTCGTCATCTCCGATACGTGCAATATTCTTGCTGGCCATAAAACACCTTTGCTTCTAGCCGATAGCGCAAGAACGATGCCATGCTCTATTCCCGGGACCAAATATTTTGCAGTAGCTTGCTTTCGAGTCGATCCGGCGACAACTACTGCTGTATTGGTGGCGGCCTTCTTTTGAAGCCTCGCTTGTTTTTTCTCATACTTAATAAGAGCTTCCTTCACTTCATCAGCTTCGAGGTCAAATGTGTCAAGGTCCTCAATCCAAAGCGCTTTCCATAACGAGCCCCAAGTCTCGTCTGGAGTAAAGGCAATGATTACAGCATCATGTCTCTGCCAAATTATCCTCTTCCCAATTAGATGAGCACCGCCCATAGCGCCTTGCGGGGTCTCTGCTTTCTTCGTGATCCATCCATCTTCCTTTAGAACTGCAGGATCATACGTGATTCGTCTGATGGCATCAATGATAAAGTCCAAACGCTGCTCGTTAGATTTTGAAGGCTTACTCAATGCATGAGCTAGAATTTTCCGAGCCATCGCCGGACAGCCATTGGTGTGATACACATAAGCAAAAAGAAGTTCAAGACCTCGTAGGCCTTGATTTTCGGCAGAACTCTTGGCAACATATTCGTAGAAAGGCAGTTTGAACGGCTGAATGCCTGAATGTTTTGTAGCATAACCACTATTGACTACGACATCCTTCTCAAATAGATGAAGGTTACCGCTCCAATCCTTTTTCCATCCATCGTCTTCGCTGTAGTCGTATTTATCTCCTAATTGGAGTGAGTTCTCGAGCTCCGCTTTTGAATACAAGACATCAAAATGCATGGTAAGAAATGTACAGTGTTTACTAAGACTCAATGCGGAATAAAACATACCTAAATCACGCAGTGAAAGTGGTCGTAGTGGAGTGATGTCTTCACCTAAAGGTTCAAGCTTCTCTTGAATGATTTTTGCAATGGATGATTCCAAACCTTCGTAGCCTATATTGATTTGCTGAGTGGTCGAATCACCTGCTGCTGCATTATCTGCTGACGAATCAAGAGGAGCAGCGGATGATCTTTCAACATTACTGGATTCCAAGGACAAGCTGTTTTCGTTTTCTATTTTGCTCTTCTTTTCAAGTACATCGTTGGTTGAAGGAGATGCAGGTCTTTTGCGAGTTTCATCTTCCATGTCAATGATGCTACTTTCAATTGTCTTGCCGTTTGATGCCACTTCATTTTCTTTGTCTGGCTCTGCAGAACCTGGAGTCATCTCGATGTCATCTATAAACACATTGACTGGCTCCTGCTGTATTGTCGTCTCCTCAGCACTAGTTTCTGCTGCTGCTGCATTCGTAGGAAGTTCAGTATTTGCTCTTTCAACCTTGGTAGAACTGTTTGAGTCAATCTCCATACTGGTCTCATCCAATTTCTCAACTGACATCATCCGGTTGTCTTCGTTCATTTTAGCTGAAGAAAGCGAAGAAGAGGGGAGAAAAGGTCAAAATATGGCAGAATTTGAGGTGCACCTGCAGCTAGTTGGAACACAGCATTTCCAAGTACAGCATCAATCAAGAAAAAACTTTCAACCAAGTCTCACAAGGCAGCAACACAAGCCAGCTGCTTCAAGTCACCAACCAGCAGCCTCCCCCTTGAAAAATGAAAATGAAAATCGAAATTTCGCAGACGTGGTTTTTGCACGAAGTTCCAGTGAAGTCTTTGCCTTGGGGCCAGAAGGACCACACCGGTAAATTTCACCGGCTAACTACACGTTGATTTCAGACAACATTGATAGAACCAAAAAAAGTATTCAAGAAGTGCATTCAAATAGCTTCCTTATCAAGCTACCCTTACATCCATGCATATACTGCTAGCAGACTGGCATCTCAAGAAGCAACATACTTAAACCAAATCAAGTAATCACATCAACCACCACCCACCACAGTCATTGCACGTACGCTTGCGAAAGGCTAGCCAGAAGTAGATTGTGTACATTATTTATCATCATGAAAAAAATAATAACGCAAGCAACAAACCGTCTTGATTCAAAGCTGGTGTATTAACATTTATAATAGAACCATCATTCATTGAAAGAGAAAACATACTATTTGTTTGCATTGCAAAGCTTGAAGTCCCCCGACGGAAACTTTCAATCGAGAGAAATGACCAAACGAAAAGTCAAGCGCATGCGAAGACAGTATTGAATGTTTTTGGACTACAAAGGTACTCTCAGGTAAGAAGGGTCCTCCCGAAAAATTATTATTGTGTCTGCGCGTCTAGCGAGGCCACCATGACGAATCAGCACCAGCAGTGCTCATCGTCAGCACCAATGGACTTACCCCTCTGTTATTTTTATGAATGGGGCGAGATCAGTTGAATGGCCTGATCCAATCGACAGCTGATGAGCTTTAATTGCGGAGGTCAGGGGGAGCCACACGCGGGCAGAACTCTCTCGCGATTTTTTTTATGAGACGTACAAAACGGCAAAGCTTGTCTCAACAGTCTGGCCATCGACCGGTTTTACCTCTTGCAAAAAAGGAAGATGTTTGTCATGTTTGTGTTAGAAAAGTAAGTACCTATTTACTCATTTACTAAGTATTATGGTAAATAGGTCCTCCCCTCGGTGCTGCACTTGGGGGTTTCTCATCACTAAAGCTCATCACCTTAGCGACAATGCCAAGATCCAGTGCGGTAGACCCATGAGAAGAGGTTTTCACTTCAACACCTAAAGCTGCAGCCTCATGGTGTGGCTTGGCAATTGCTCTGTATTACATACTGCTGCTTATGTTTGACTTGTGCAGTTGTACTGCGCCATCATCTCTCTTTCTTCATCTCGAGTTTACCCTTTTCAAACCTTTTGACCAGCTGCTTCTCCAAGAAGCTAGGAGCCAAAAACTTTAGCCATAGAGCCAGTTTGGCTGAAAAAGTAGCAGCCACCACAAAATCTGATTTTTCCTGAGCTACATTTGTCAGTATTTCGTTTGCTACTTCATCTGGATCAGCTCCTATTGTTCAAATACTATATGTAAGATAACAAACAAGATATACATATTATTGTTGAATGAAACACCAGAGCAACTAACCATTGGCAGTTGTAGCATCCATCTTTTTGTAAGAACCCCCGTCACCCATCACTGCACTCATACTCAAATTGGTTCTTATATATCCCGGACTGACGACATGGACTGAGATGTTTGATGACGCTAATTCAGAACGAAGAGCCTCACAGTAACCCTCGACTGCGAACTTCGATGCTGCATAGCTAGTTCTGTATGGAGTACCAACTACCATATTGATCACAATCGTAAACGAGAACAGATTAGATATCGCCAGCAACCATCATAAGCATCCATAGTTGTACTATGTCAAGAGGAAACTCACGCTTGCCCTGCACACTACTGATCCAAACAATCCTTCCACCACCTAACTCCAGCATTCCTGGTACCAAACTCTTGGCAAGAGTTGCACCCGATAGAAAATTAACTTGCATTAACAATTCATCTACATCAATCTTCGTTTCAACGAAAGACGATCTCGAAGAGATCCCTCCATTGTTTATCAAAATGTCTATGTGTGAAAGATGTAAAGCAGATACCGCCAAGGCGTCTACAGATGCTTTGTCTGCCAAATCAGCCGCGATGCATTCTACTTTCATCCGACCCGATGCACTTTTATTGATTTGAATGCAATCATTCTTCACTTGTTGCAAGGACTTCTCATCACGTCCACTTAGTACTATTAACGATGGATCACACGTTGATAAAGAGTATGCAAGAGATCGTCCGAGACCACGTGACGCTCCCGTTATTAATATTGATTTGTTTGCATATTGTTCTTTTACTGCAGGTGGTAATTCATTAGTACTGATTGTGGTGCTGAGGAGTGCTCCCATTCTATAGCTCCCAGGCGAGGAAGTTTGCGCGCTTTGATTACCAGCAAGACAACCGACGTCCGATTGAAATCCCGAGGCAGTATGTATCAGAAGCAGCAAACTAATAAGGAAATGGAGCGGCAGCTTGAACACCGTCATCACAGACAATCTGCGATCTTGGATCTTGACAACAAACAGAGCAACGCGCAACACAAAACGCAAAATCAAAATCCATGTCGAGAAGGTAATGCGCGGAATTAATAATAAAATAATTAATTATTCCTAAAAGTACCTGTATTGATAATATTCCATGCACGAACTCCCCCGACTCCCAACATAGTACAGCTCCCATCCCAACTCCCAACTCCCAACCCACACACGCCCACACAGCTGTCTAACTGTCCAACTAAAAAAGCTGTACATAAATGTCACCTCTAACAGGCAAAACACAAAACCCCATGCCAAGAGATGAAAGATGTCCTGGAGGTCAACACCAGTAAAAGAGAATCTCATCCTAACAAAAACACCAAGATATGCCGACATTTACGTATTGAAACAAGGCTCTCGTGTCGTAAACAGAGACAGAGTCGCCGGCGGGGATTCTAAAGACAAAGAATGGAGTTCTGGGAGCAATGGTAGTGTTGGAGTTTGCACCTTTCTTTTTGGCTAGTTCTGCTTCAAGTGCTTTTCATCTTGCTGTGATTTCATATTCCAACATTCCATTAGAGCATCTATTATTGACAGCAGCTTACTACATCGTGTCGCTCGTTTACACAAAATGATATCAATTATTTGGTTAGCTGAGGAAAAGAGTCAGTCACTTTGTGCTCCACCAATGCGGGGGTGCTAAGCTAAAATACTAACTTGGATTTGCGGAACATGCTCTATGCTCTGCTTGTAGCTTTGCTACGATGTGCATACCTCCCTAGAACAATGAAATCAATGGAATGCCCAAAAATGCATTGTACATCAACGTGATGGTGATGCCCTGGGCTGAAAACATGAAGTGAGTCGTCTAAAACCAAGTAAACCCAAGCAAAGACAAATAAAAATAAAGATTAGCATTGCCAATTATCAACCAAAAATATTATAAAAAGGACCCCAACCCCAAGCCCGCGTAAAAATATTGGATCCAAGTAAATAAGTCAAGGAAGGACGCAAAGGGGTCTGCCCTTTGCGCTAAAGAACTTTTCTGCTTAATTTCTCGCAGTAGATAGGTGCCCCTAGTACATATTGCTTTTCAATAGCCTACTATATTGAACTTCACAAAGTTGGATCCCCGCCGTCTGTGCCTGTGGGGACTTCGACACCATTCAGCACCATTCACTCGGCTTTTGCTAGGCTACCCTCTAGCTTTCGGCTTTCAGGAGACAGGAGATGTGCGGCGGCCATGATTGCTCATCCCCCTGATGGCCGATCCACCTGGCACTTAAACCATGGCCATTAACGATCAAAAAGGCATGATATCCTAGCCTTTCCCTGTCCGTCAGTGGACAGCAGCCGTCGCATTAGCACCTCATTCGGACGGTCGGTTTCGGTTACACACCTAGCAATGCTTATTAGTAAAGTGATGCACATGCTACGGTTAACTGACCGTCCAAATGGGCTACCACGGCGGTGCTATTGCGGAGACGGTAGCGCGGCGATGCTCCTTTGGTGGCTAGGACATCATGCGTTTTTGATCGTTGATGGCCTCCAGCCTCCGCCTTCAGGGGGAGGAGCAATCACGGCCACCGCGTGACTCCCCATTTCCTAGAGGGCTGCCTAGAAAAAGCCGAGAGGCGAGGGACCCACAGGTAGGCGTGGCGAGGCCCCGTCACTCTCCCCCACTCATTCGATCTGGACAAATAAAAATCGCCAAATTTAAACGAAATATGGCTGAACAGAGGAAGTATCCTCGCCTTTCTCCAATCAACGTGTAGGAACACATTAGAATGGTGGCACACTTTTCCGGCACACTCGTTCCTTTCTCGCCAAAAACATTGCCAATCCTTAAAAATGGGGCACCCGCGAACCGGACACCAACATCAGCAGTCAACCAGCTTTCCACCGAATGGATTAACAAGAGCAAGGATAGAACCAACAACTCTCTCTACCCAAGCAAAGGGTGTCGTCGAGGTAGCTATCAACTCCACGAACACTCTCTCGCTATTTGGAGGCTACAAGAACGCTAGTCATCAAATAATAGGTCATCATCTTAGATTTTGCCCCTGATCTGAATCTGGGCATCCAATTTTGCAAACCAACCCTAGATTAAATAATATAAGATGGGTCGATCCGACTACTCCACAGATATGGAGGCCGAAGAATCCTACGACGATCCACATCCCGTCGATTCCTCCAGCTACGAAGCGCGGAATAAACCACAGCCAACGGCAGCTCATCAAGGGCATCCCAACAACACACCGCCGGTCACAAAACCAATCAATATATCGGGATTGAATCGTCGTCTGCGCACCGAATTTATCGATGTGGACCCCTCCGACGAAAGCATCCCGGCATCTTTAACACGTGGTATAGTGGGCATCGTCGGGGCGTGCTTCACACCCCGTCAAATACTGGTGGCATTACGATTATTAAAAAGCATTACCGTATGTTTCCTAGCACTGACAATGGCAGCCAACCTTACATACATTTGTCTAGTGGAGTTTGTGGCCGATGCCTACTCTGCTAATCCGTATTTTGGGGCGAGGCGCGATACCGTGTTGCGAATTTATGGGCTGGCGTTGAGTGTGCTGGCGTTGCTTATTGAGTTAGACAAGTATGTCAAGGCGTTTAAGGTGTGGAAGGGGTTTATTGCACGGTTCGGATTGTTATTCTTTGTTAGTGTGGTGACGTATTGTCACCCAAGCGAGTGGCAGAAGAATAGCTATGAGGCAGTGCCCCAGAGTGCTGTTATGTTTCAGATGGTTGTCAGTAGTGTCTTGTGAGTTGACATTGGTTTGTAAACTTTTTGTTGATTACATTTGCACTAACCACTTTTGATTATCTTATTTTCATCCACATCGATATATGTAGGGCCGTTTGTTCCTTCACCTATCTCCTATTCGGACTTCTTTGCTTTGATAGATTCACATCGCGTGCCTTCTTATCAACTCAAGATCCAGTGGCTAGTACGGCGATTCCACCTCAGAGTGATTATCAGAGTCCCAGTGTTTAAATGGATGAAGTATAAATGGAGGAAAGGGGATCTAAATCAGCTGTGGAAGTTACTCGTTGGGAATAAGAACAAACGGGTTGACCAACACTTCATTGTGATAATTTGTAACAAAGAAATAGTTCACGTAGTTTGTACAGATCCCTCGGTAATTTTTAACGGCTTCATTGATTTTATATATCTCACGGTTTTAGACAGTAGAACAATTAAAGTTACGCTATACATCTGCACATGATTATGATAGCACAATGTCAGCTTGAATCGTACACGCAAAGACACTGTGTTGTTATTATGCAATAAACACAGCGTTGTCACCATCAGAAGCACTTGAATTGACATTGTGATGGTCTACACATTGGTGGTCAATAATATCAGCGGTACCAATCATGCAGCCAGTGTCTCCAGCCAACATAGCCCTATCAATCATGGCAAGTGCTGGTGACACGAGTTTTTCAAGAGGACCTTGAATAAAAACATCATCTGGTACTGAACTTTCACCGTTGAGTTGATCGGCCCATTTATCTTCCCTGTGAGTGAGGTGAAGCAGCTTGGATCGAAGGAGATGTATTTTGACTTGCTTGTCAGTATTCCCATCTGTTTTGGCAACCACTTCAGCTTTGGCCAGCTTGTGGAGGATAGAATCGAGGAGGGCCTTCCCAATGGTCTCTTTCCCTGATTTGTCTTGTTTAGTGGGGGCTTGAGATACATCTTGGTTTTCATGAACCAAGTCGGCATCGTCTTTTTCATTCTCTGTGTTACCAGCGGATTTTTCTCCATGAACTGCTTGGGCACTATCAGATTCCTCTTCAATAGACTTGGTGTTGGCCATAGCACCACAAGCGGCAATGCCAGCACACGCAGTAATACCACAAGCAACCTTTCCTTTGCTGATGTCACTGGAGGTCCTGTCTTCGATGGATGCTGCCTCTTTGACGTTTGCATTTCCATTGGACTCATCCAAGGCGGCCTCAAGCGCATTGCCACCTGCTTCACTTGCTTTGCACGAATCACCGTCAGATCCTTCAGTGACAGCCGCTAGCTGAGATTGACTTCGTACAGTTCTACTTTGAATCTCCAGCTCATCCACTGAAACCCCTCTCGATTCAGTTTTTGCACTTAGGACGGACTCAAAAGATTGGTTAGTGTCTACACCAGCAGTCGCAGCTTCAGGCGTCCCTTTAAGGGCATTGAAAATACTCTCCGCCATTGATTTGACACTAGCTTGAGTGTTTCCTGACACTGATTTCTCTTCCTTATCAAGGGCATCACGAGAAGTAGATTTCGCCTCTTCAATAGTTGTGTCTAGCTTGACCGAACCCCCCTCTAATGCCACCTCAAGTGCACTCACAACATCATTTGCCACAGATTGGACTGCTTCACTCTCTGCCATGGATTTTTCTTCTGATATACCACCCTCCGGGGTACTTGATTCTTCTACCTTCGAGTTTTCTTTCTCGATAACTGCAGTGGGTATTTCGTCGGACACCACCTTCTCAGCTTCGTTCTTGTTGCACAATGACATACATCCTATTGCCAAGATCGAAGATCCCAACAATCCTGCGGCCGCAGCACCTACAGATTTGTCACCCTCTGATATTTCACCTTCTTTCGCACTCACATCACCTTCTTCCTTGACGACATCTGGGGTTTCATCATCGGTAGTCTTCTCGACTTCACTCTTGTTGCACAACCTCAAACTCACTTGCGACATCCACCCAATAGATGACGCTCCCCATTGCTGACACATTTCACCGAGTTCCAATGCTGATGTCTTACACTGGGCAGCGCCCAATTCAGCTGCATTGGCAACTTGAGATTTTGTCTCCTCCGACACGCAGCCCTCTTTGGGGTCTTCGGATGTCCTGTCCTTAATCAGTTCATCTTTCTCTTCAACAGTAATTTCATCCGCAGCCACCTTCTCAGATTCACTCTTGTTGCACAACCCTTCACTCAACTGCGTTAATGTCAAGTCCGTCCATACTTCTACTCTATGGCACATATTACTCAGCTCCGAAAAGATAGCGGAACACTTGAAAGAACTGTGCTCCTCAGCAGATCTACCATCGTCCCCGAATGAATAAGATACACCAGTCGCCGTCGACTGTGTCAGGGACATCTCTTGATTGACACTCTGCATGCACTCTGCACCAGCATCATCGACGACTTGAATCTTTAAATCCCCCACTTTTCTCACTTTCTTGCTTTCTTCGAGCTTGTCCTCAACACTTGGCACCTTCTCACCTCCTTCAACTTCATTCTCAACACTTATCGATGGCAAACCTTCCACATTAGACATATCAATATCATTAGATTTGACGCTGGAGCTACTCTTGGAGCTCTTGGACTTGGAAAGTCGCATCATACTACGGAGTTTAGAGACTCTTGATTCCTTACTGGACACACTTTTAGTAGCATAGTTAAACTCGGTTCCAGAGAGTTCGCTTACTTCCATGTCTATAGCTTCTTCAGGAGGTGGCTCAACATTGAGAGCTTCTGTTGCTGCTTTGGACTGCTGCACAACAGGCTCACTATGATGCTTAGACCAATTTGGGTGAACCTTGGGCGTGCTGACAGCAGTTTCTTTCGCTGATGCGTTATCGTTAGTAGACAGTCGTAGAGACGAATGATGCTTTGACCAATTTGGGTGGACCTTGGGCGTGCTGACAGCAGTTTCCAGCACTGATGCATCTTCGTTGGTAGACAGTCGTAGCGACGAATGGTGCTTTGACCAATTTGGGTGAACCTTGGGCGTGCTGACAGCAGTTTCCTGCACTGATGCGTCCTCGTTGGTAGAAAGTCTTAGAGACGAATGGTGCTTTGACCAATTTGGGTGAACCTTGGGTGTGCTGACAGTCGTTTCTTGAACAGAGGCGTCATCGTTTGCAGACAATTGTAAAGACGAATGATGCTTTGACCAGTTTGGATGAACTTTGGGCGTGCTGGCAGTAGTTTCTTTCGCTGATTTCTCTTCGGTTGGAGGAGATTGAAGGACAGATTGCCATTCAGAAACGGCTAGGATTTCCTTAACTGGTTGATTACTTGGCGTAGGTGACGACTGTACATTATCATCAGTCTCACGATCAGCTGAAGCTTCACGCACTTCCTCATCACCTTTCACTTCTTCTCTCTCATCGGTGACAACTTCTTCTTGCTCGGGTGTTTTCTCAGGAGTTCCATCATCCCTAGTACTCTCCTTGGTCTCGCCACCCACACTGCTAGATAGCTTTCTGATAGACGTAGATAGTAGACTGCTTGAGCCGAGCTTCTTGATGGAGCGAACCACCATGGTTGTAACTAAGAACGGACGAACCAATGAATGTTGGGTGTAGGAGGTGAGCTTCAAGTACTCTCAAAAAGTTACCAGGATTTATGATCATATTCCTAGTAAGAAATCCGTCCGTTTAAACGACCATTCGCTCGGTTGAACTCTTTGATTTTCGGCCATGGGTCCCCACTGGTGCATCCTGAGTATTGCTTGGCCACTGGCCAGGTTCGCCTAACAGGCGAAGAGCACCGTAGCTCAGCTCCAGGAACCCAACGCCATTATTTCTCATTTATTTTGTGTTGAGGGTTTTGGGTGTGGCGGTGTGGCGGCTGGTGGGGGCGGAGAGGGGGGCGGGGGTCTTCATCGCAACCATGCAAACTATTTGGCGGTGGAATAAAGCAAGCCAAAAACAAGTACTGCCCAAAGCAGAATGATAAGCAAAACAACAGCAATCNAGTCCATACAAGAGTGTCAGAATATGCATTTCGTGCCTATACAAAGAGAATTAATGGTAGGAGGAGGACGGCTTTTAACAACACAGTAGTGGCAAGGATTTGTCTACTAGGATGAGCATTGACTGTCGATGTCACAATTCACATTCATTCAAGACAAAGCAGACTTCAGCCATCCAAAATCCACAATCTCACAGAATCATCACGAAGCTAAATCATATGCTACCTGTTTTTTGTTTTCTGGGAGTCATTTCATTCATTACTATGTTCATGTTGGAATGAATGCGTAATTTCATCTCAGAACCTAATTTTTTTGACGTCTGTTATATTTTAAAAATAATTTCAATTTTTTGGGCGGGAACCGTTAGTTTTAAAATTTCTGGCAGTGATGTTTAAAATGATTGCTTCCCGCAGTGATAAGAAACTTTGGTAACCCTGTCTACCATTTCCGAAGTTTAACAAGGATTGACAGAAGTGGAGCAAAACTGAATGCCCGCGTCACAGGCGGTGCAATAAAACGTGTCACAGTCACCGCTTCCATCGCAATACTCGTCCCTTTCGTTGCTGGGGCAAACAGGATAGTATGGCTCACCCTCATCATCCTGATGACAGATGAAGCCAGAAGATGGCTGTGATGATGGCAAACCTGAAGGCTGGCTGCTGGGCTTGACAGATGGTTGGAATGAAGGTTCAGAACTTGG
>JALLPH010000493.1:0-18371 GCA_036939855.1 Cyclotella choctawhatcheeana
ATACTTTTTTGGATTTTCCATAACTTTTGAAAATAGAGGATAGGGCTCTGCACCCCCTACTCTTACGTTGGGAAAGCATGTTAGCATTATGTTTGAACCCACTAAATTCCATTACATTGATGATATGGATGCCCTCCAACACTTTCACATTGATAGGACTACTATAACCAGCTTGTTTTTGTGGAGGAGTGGGTTTGAAGATGACCTCAAGAGGCCAGTGATGACCTAATGGATTACTTGGTTTTTGGGGTTCAGAAATCAAATTCGTCTCTTTCTTTTGACAAACGGATCACTTATCTAACCAATTTTCTGTGCCTTCCTGGTCGGTGGTTGTCTTGGAGCAGATATCTAGCTGCTGGTTTTTGTACATTGTCTTCCTTTGTCCTTCTCAGAGTCAGAGGAGGGACGATGTTGTTGTTTTTATTAATTGTGATGCAGTGCCAAGCCCTATGTATTGCCAATTGACATCATGTCATTAGCCATTAGCCATTACAAAAAGTAGATAGGTGGTTTGTTGTGGCGATGGACAGACGAGCCGGCTCACGAGGGCCAACAACAATGCGATTTGAGTTTCCCCAAGAACTCACAACTCACCATCTCACCATCTCATTCTTTGTTGGGAGACCACCGCCATGCTACGTTGCAGCGGGTGTTTCTAGGTAGTTTTTATTAGTTGTGATGCAGTGCCAAGCCCTATTGCCAATTGACATCATGCCATTAGCCATTACAAAAAAGTGATAAGTGGTTTGCTCTCATTTCATGTTTAAGTTGTTGTATCTTAAAGTTCACAGTAAATAATGATCCCCATAGTTATTCCCTTTCATTGGCGCCAAAATTCGCGACCAATCACGTACATCTTCATTTTTGCTACAAACCATAACCTCATCAACCACACCAACCATCTACTCTCATCTACTCATCTCTATACAATGGGGGCCTCATCTCAACAAGCATCACCAGCCGGTATCGTGGACTCCACTCTTCTAAACAAGGCCGTTTCGGCCCTTCTAAAACATCACACCACCTCCTCATCCAACTCGAATCAACTCCTCGATGACGAACTCGACATTCAAGTTCAATTCACACTCGCTCGCATACCCGGCAAACCATCTCCCAAACCCATTCGAATTGACATCCCCCATCCACTCATCAAAGTCGGTGACAGCACTGATGTCGCACTAGAAGAAGCAGACGTCTGTCTTATTGTCAAGGATGAATCCAAACCAGCCATTCAAGAAATGATATCCCGTTTTCCCAACGAATTATCCTCCGTTAAAAAGGTACTAACATTATCGTCGTTACGATCGAAGCATAAGAGCTTCTCTCAGAAAAGAGAATTGTTAAATCGATACGATATATTCATGGCAGATGATCGTATATTACCCATGCTTATGAAGGGGTTGGGGACTAAGTTCTTTGAGAAGAAGAAGCAACCCGTGCCTGTCAACATATGTAGGGAGGAGGCATTGCCTTTTGCTGTGGCGAGGTGTTTGAGAGGAACTTTCATGTGTTTGAGTGGTGGCACTTGTGTTACTGTCAAGTGAGTATATTGATTTGCAAATGATCTATGATGGATATGTTGGTGATATGTACATCTGTGATATTACTCTGTGTTGCTAACAAACACTCTTCTTCACCAGAGCCGGAAACACCTCCATGACACCGACACATCTTCAATCCAACATCCAATCCATCTGTCAACAAGTCCCACTCAAAGTTCCACGTAAATGGGCAAACATCAAATCCATTTCCATTAAAACAACTGCCAGTGTCTCATTGCCCATCTACAACAAGACACTCGAAGAGTTGGAGGAGATAAAGAATATGGCTGATATTATCGGTGAGAATAATGCAGTGAATGATGACAGAAAGAATAAGGACAATGAGGAGAGTAAATTGGCAGAGAAGAAACGTAAACAAGAGTTGGCGAAGAGTCCATTGGCTAGAGCTTTGAAGAAGCAAAAGAACGCAGAGAAAGAGGAGGAGAAGGAAACTGCTTCAAAACCAAAGTCATCAAAGACAAAACGTAAAGAACCAGTGGATGATGATGAGGTTGCTATAGAGACGGAAGCCGTTTCAAAACCCAAGTCATCGAAGAAGAAGAAGCGTAAAGAATCAAATGAAGAGGAAACCACTGATGAGATAGTTGCTAAAACTCCCACTTCATTGAAGAAGAAACGCAAGGAATCAGTAGATGAGGAGGAGCACGTTGTGAAAACACCAAAAGAGAAGAAGGTCAAATCAGCCAAAAAGAGTAAACAGCAAGAAGCAGAAGCTCCCAAGTCATCCAAAAAGACACAAATCGAAGATGATGCCCCGTTTATACCCTCAAAGAAATTCACAGGATCGAAAAGTGATTACGTCTTTCGAAAGGATAAGCAAGGACTTGGATATTATCGTGATGTTCTCCCAGTTGTTGACAAGGCATATTTAGCAAAGTTAAAGAGCGGAAAGGGGGGTGGCGGAAGAAAGAGTATTAGTCACACTCCTAAGAAGAGGAAGGGTAATTCTAGGAGGAGTTATTAAGTAGCACTTGGTTATTAGTGTTGTGGAAACGGGGATTATATTATCATAAGAACTATGTTATATGCACAATCCTGTACACGAGAATTACTGGCATCACTTGTTAACGTTTTTTGCCACGAAACAACCCAACACCAATTGCTGCGACGGCGGCACTCAATGCTCCAATAAAAAGAAGCCTCCGCATTTTCTTCTGGAATTTATCAGACTTTTTCTTTGCTATTCCATCCGCATCAAGCTCCAAATCTTTCGCGAGCATTTTAGCACAAACAGGGTGATAAAAGTCCCTGTGCTTGAGATATGTCTTCACTGCAATATCCTTCCCCATACTTGATGCAAAAAGAGACTTGTACAACGGTCGAACAAACTTCATGCGCCCTTGAGTTGTAATAAATCGGATCACCACTGGAATGATGGCCTCATCTCCCGCGGCAACGGAAATCATACAGAATCGATGCAATACTTCAGAGTTGTGCGTTTCGTTCATTTGGTAAGCATCCTTCATCAAACTAACTGTTTCTAATGAAAGAGGCTTTCTAATATCGGAACACTTGGCCAATAGTGAATCCAAGAAACAGATCTTTTGGCTAGTAGACCATTTTGAAATATCCACTTTAGGCACCTTGGCCGCGTCACCTTCCACAGCCACCCATGAATCCGCAAGGCTCTCACACGCAGCACTTAAAGTCCTATCAAAGTCTGGCTTTTCTGGCATACCAGGTTTGTGTAACCAAGTTTCCCAATCAAATTGATTTGCATAATGATTATTGAAGAAGTCATCAAAGAAGTCCCGAAATGCCTGCGATGAAATTACACCGAATTTGAATTCATTAAAGTATGCCTTGGTAAATTTGGCAAATGCCGCAATGCCCACCATTCTTTCCAAGGAATACAGTAAGTTGAACCCCTTTTCATACGGGACCGAAGAGAAGGCATCATCGGGGTCACCATCGCCAAGTTTAGGAATTAACATTGTGTATTCATCGGGCATTTCATTCACGGAATCTTTCAAATGCTCCCATCCGCCAATGGCATCAAAATCGAAGAACTTTTGATCTTTATGAATCTTGGTCATAATCTTTCTTTGCAGGAAGATGGTCCACCCCTCGTTTAACCAGAAGTGCTCCCACGTTTCATTGGTGACTAAGTTACCCGACCACGAGTGAGCAGCCTCGTGTGCTACGACATCTGCCAGAGAACGATCTCCGGCGAGTAGTGTAGGAGTAACAAAAGTTAAGCACGGATTTCTGATGTAGGCAAACGAGAGGGAATTTTGTTAGCACATAATACAAACCAAAACGAGCAAAACAAACATTCCACACCAGAGCACAAACTGCTCAACGTACTCCATCCCACCATACGGAAAACTAGGCGGCAAACACAAGATATCATAACGTTCCCACTGATACGGCAACGTCAATTCCTCCGCCACCTTGACAAATTCTTCCACCTGACTAAACTCATACGCCACCGATTCCACCATACTCGGTTCACTCCATACACGACATCGTTTTGAAATGTCCTTACTGCTCAATTCTCCAATGGCAAGCGCAAACAGGTAACTGGGAATGGGCACGGGTTGTTCAAAGCTATACGTAATGTCGGCATTGTTCTCCCCTCCTCCCTCAGTTATTGTTGTCGTGCTACCCTTGCTCAAAGCCGACATGACGCAAGTGGCCCAATGGGGTACGGTGACACTCGCATCGTACGTCATTTTAACACTGGGACAATCCATACACGGCAGTAAACTCCTGGCGTGAATGGCTTGACATTGAGTGAATACGTAGGGATACTTCTTCCCTGCCGTTTGAGGGGGTGGGAGCCAACCGGTGGCGGAGCATTCGGAGGTGGTGTTATATTCGATAATGAGCGTGCATGTCGCCGTGGGGGTAATGATGAGTGTGGGGGGCAGTGTAACGTCCAGTCGAGATCCCAGATGGGGTTTGGTTGGATTGGGAACACTCAGCGAAAACGTCACGGGCGTGCCGTCGATCGCGACGGAATGAATGTCGAGATTGGAAGTGTCGAGGTGCAGCGCCGGACAGGCATCGCCCGTGAATTGGACAGTGTACTTTGCCTTGGCTAGGAAACGGCAGTTGGTAAAGTCGACAGCGGCGGTCCAAGAGAGGTGCGTGAGGATGGCTTGGTGGGGATTCGAGAGGGAGGACGGGTCGACGGCGATGGGTTTGTTGGCCGTCTTGATGGCGGCCAGTTTCTTCTCCCGGTCTACCTTGATGTTCCTTGCGATTACTTGATCTTTGAAGGACGCCATGGTGTAAGTTGTCTCCTTTGTTCCGGATTTGGTTTTGTGTTCTATGAACAGATACTATTGCTTGAGGGAAAGATCAAGCAAGAAAGATCTTCGAGCGCGTTTGCCTTATATCACTCACATTAGGTAAGTGGTTCCGACTTTTTCCTTCTGCCCCATCAAATCCACACACTCATACACCATACACCCAACACTCTATGGTACTCCCTCTCCCTCTTCTTTCGAATGGGTTCATAGACATCATCGCAATCTCCAACAATCTCGTCTGGTGCGCAACAGAGATGAATGTGGCGTTTTCCACTCTGGCGATTGGTACGCGTACGCTGCACTGTCTCCGTCTGCACTGTCTTCGCATCACAATAGTTTGACACAAGGATGAAAGTATAGGAAAGTATTATGCAATATCATCTACTGGTGTTAGATTTAGGAGGATGCGACTATGTGACTGCTTTAGTTATAGTTTGATCATGAGATTGCACTGTCATGCATGCATGGAGGCTCCAATTTCGCGTTTCTTAAACGTGATGGCTCTATCATATGTACTTGATACGTCCAGATGATGATGTGTAGTAGAGAGCGGAGTTCGAGTTCAGAGAAGGTGACAAGCTGAGTGCCGCATAGCAGGTCTCTCTTCAAAAGCGTGAAAAGATATGAAGCATGATCAATAAACTTCCCATCTTCTTCCAGGCTTCTCTTCTATCAAGGACAAGACCAAGAGCAAATTCAATATTGTTGGTGTATATTATGTTGGACATAAAACAGAGAACAACAGAAACAATTTCAATTGATACAACGAACAGAAGAAAATACTAATTACGATGAAGTTCATGCACATTCTTATGCCGCTTCCTATCATCACTTATGCATCAGGTAAGATATGTACGAGACAATCATTTGTTTTGCAGTAATTGTTCGTAGCACCAAGTAGCAACTCTCATGACATCGTGTATTCGATTACAATTTCTCTGTATTTACTAGAAGCACATAACTTCTTGAGAAGGGAATTTCCAAATAAATGTCCAGGTTGTTGTCATCATCATGATTGCGACGAAGAAATTGAGGTGGATGCAACATGCCGCCCTTCGTGTATGGAGAACTATCTAACTTGCAGGGAGAAATGCAGCTGGAATTCAGATGGAAGCGTAGTCAAGTGTGATGATGGGCACCTTCCACTGTTATGTGAGAATAAATGCTGCAATAATACATGCCCAGAACAGATTGTTTGCACTACTGAGTGTACACTGAAGAAGTGGAGCACATTTTATAAAGACTGTCTTGAAGACTACTCCGAGGAAATCAGGAAGAAATGCGTAAAGATATGCGAAGAAGAGAGAGAACAAAAATGCTCCCGCAGCCGCTGCTCGTCTCCAGGTGACTGCTGCCCGTCTCCATATGACTGCGGGCCTCTATTAGATTGCCAATCGACATGCTGCACGGAGTTTAGTGAGGAGTACTTCAAGAAATGTAGGGAGCAATATGATGAAGGTGAAGTGGAAGAGTGTGTTGAAGAATGTGTCGAATCATAGTCTCGGAGGATGCAGCTTTTTGGTATTCACTGTTTGCTTGCTTGTGCTGGTGAACGGGTTACAAATTAACATAGAGAGTGCTAAAATGATATAATTTCGATTGTCATACTGTAACAAACCGGAATTGAAATTATCTGTACAAAATGATGTAATAATTTCAATTAAGTTCCATCCTCTTCCTCGATTTCGTTAACTATCTCACATTAGTTCGTATGTTCTTAGGGAGAAGGCAAACATTATGCATGACACCAATTCAGTCACAGAAACCAGAAATGGCGGACATACGTCTGGTAGGCTTCTCCTTTCACTGCTCAATGTTCCGATTGCAGCCATGACCAAGATCTACCACAAGATTCGCCCCAAGGCAGCTCATAAAAAAGACGAAAGCACCAGAAACAATGACAACATCTAACTAAATGAAATTGATACAAGCATTACTATTTTTGCCTTCCCTCCAGCTCGCAGTGGGTATAAGTGAGAGCCTTCAAATGTTCTTTTGACTGATTTTTCCACCACTCATTCTTTCTTAAGGTCCACTCATTATTCCGCCATGTCCCTTGAACAGGCAAACACAAAAAAGACACCCGTTTCCATTGTAGTGAGCAATGTATGAATGGTATTGCGAAGTGTAGAAAAAAGTGTGACCTTAGGAGAGACAGTAAGGGTGTTAAAAGGGCATATTGCGTGGGCGGAATACTTCCATCAACCTGCCAGGACTGCTGCGAACACAAGGACACAGGCTGTTATTGTGATAAGCTGTGCATGAAATCTGTTGCTAGATGCGAGAGAGAGTGCCCTGTAATGAACACTAAAGAAAGAACATACTGCACTGACCTTGGCAAGGGATGGGAGAATATTCCAGGACGTGCACCCATACCGAGGGAGTGTATAGAATGCTGCCCAGGATGTAAAAATGTTGAGTCCAACGAAGAAATTGAGGTGGATGCAACATGCCGCCCTTCGTGTATGGAGAACTATCTAACTTGCAGGGAGAAATGCAGCTGGAATTCTGATTGAAGCGTGGTGAAATGTGATGATGGTCACCTTCCATTGTTATGCAAGAATAAATGCTGCAATACAGACCCGTGCCCAGAACAGATTGCTTGCACTACTGAATGTACGCTGAAGAAGTGGAGCACATTTTACCAAGAATGTCTTGAAGACTACTCCGAGGAAATCAAGGAGAAATGCGTAATGATCTGCAAAGCAGAAGCAGAACAAGAATGCACCAGCAGCCGCTGCATCTCGTCTCCAGATGACTGCGAACCTCTGATGGATTGCCAATCATCATGCTGCAGGGAGTATGGTGAGGAGTACTTCAAGAAATGCAGGGAGGAATATGATGAAGATGAAGTCGCATTAGAATGTGTTGAAGAATGTGTAGAATCTCGGAGAGTGTAGTTGGTTTATTTTTGTATGATGTTCGTATGCTCAAGTCTCGGGTAGCACTTGTGCTTTACAAATTCAAATACTGTGATAATGTTGACATTTGTTTGATAAGCAAGTCCACTGCGAATCTAGTATGTATCTAATTCTTCTTTTTCAGATGACGATTCAGATCCTCACCAATAGGGGATTCCACCATCACACGCATCCATATCTTGCATTCAGATCATCGAGAGTAGCTTCTTCTTCGTTATCGTCCACCAACTAACAGAGCTAGTTTCAGCCTCGTTTGTTGCATTATTTTGATTAGAACGTGATGCAAGAGATGCAATTTCTGCCACAGAGTAAAATTCACTGCGTCCCAGCAAAGACTCAGCCTTGATTGAATTTTATGCCAATAATGTTTACGGTCCTGCCGTAGGATGACCTTCACAGGCAAGTAGGAGACCAATCTTGAGAGCATAGTATGTTACTTTCGCGTGAAGATGGAAGAGATCATGAGTCGAATGCTCCAGCCGCAGGATGTGCTCTATTAAACGCATTAATCTACCCACGACCAACACTAGTATCACAATTTCAATTATAAAATGCTACCCCACACTTCATTGGTGTGGCAAAACTTGTGTTTATTACTGTCTCCCCTGAGACAAAACAAAACCCATGTTTTTTTAAGCCTGCTTCTTGTGTCTTCTACGTTCTTTACTCTCCGATCTAGAAGGAGAAGAACTCCTAGATGATGAACTCCTAGAGCTGTAGCTTCTTCCCCTTTTGTTTCCCCTTCCTCGACTTCTAGACCTACTACTGTAACTGCTACTGCTAGATGATGAACGGCTGCTACTGCTTCCACTGCTGCTACCACTGGACGAGTACGATCTACTGTCACTACTCTCTGATCTTCCCCTAGAACGTCCCCTTCTAGCTTTCTTTTTGCTTGAGCCTCCTTCCCTCTCACTTTTTCTTTCTTTCCTACGCTTTAACTTTGCCTCTTCTCTAGCCTCGCGAATCTTTTGTCTCTCTGCCTTACGTTGTGCTTTTGCAATTTGTTCTTCTTGGTGTTGCTTCTCGCGTCGTTTTGCTTCTATTGCTTCACGGTCAAATGCAGCTCCTGGTGAGTTAATGAATAGAAATGCAAATACATGAAAGAAAATATTGAGAAAGTGATACACAACAAACACATCAATGGCACACTGGAAATTCCACACTAACCTTCCTTATGAGTTTGCTCGCTTATGCCAAACGCATTCCTCAATCTCTCATTCCGTTCTTCTTGAAACATTTGCTGCTGTTGAGCATTCCTCCCCCCTCTTCCACCTTGATATCGACGATCAGAATACCTATTATCATCTCGATGTCTGCCACGATCGTGGTCACGGTGATTACGATAACCACGATTATCATCTGATCGTTCTCGATTGACAGGTCGTCCTGTCTCCCCTCCCGATTTTTCAATAGCTCCTCCCTCTCCCCCCTCCTCCTCTCCAGACTTATTCTCATTGTCATTAGCAGCCGCATCAGCATCTCGTTTGGCCAAAATAATACGCTTCTCCTCCTCTTCGGCCCTCGCCCATCGGTCCAGGGTAACCCTCCTCTCCTTACCAATCTCCCTCTCGATCTCCTCATCCCCCCACCCCCGCTCTTCTAAACGATCGCGCAATTCCAAAAGACGAACTTCGAGCTGACGTTTCTTCTCGTGAAGCGCCAACGACGTTTGTCCCGATTGCAGTGCCTCGGCCGTGAGGAGCGGGGTGCCGCCGGGTCTCTGGCCGCCGTGGTAGCGAGAGGAGGAATCGAAGGCGCCGGCGGTGCGGGCTTGATGGCGTCGGGAGTTGCGGACGTGACCGGCATTGGCTTGGACGTGGCCTGAGGTGGCTGTTCCGCGGACGGAGGCGAGGCCGATGCCGTTGTACATGGTGATGATTGAAGGGTTCTTTTTGATACCTATCAATGAAATGGAGGGCGCTATTTACTTCTAAACATAGCAATTATCAATATGCCCCCAGATTTGCCCCCTGTTTTGCAATCTTCTATTCGTCGTTTGCTTGCAATCATCTTCTAGGTACTCTGGGGTCATGCTTTTACTCTCCTTGTTGTCTCTCTAGCGAATCATTCTTCTACTTTTCTAGCTTTGCTTTGTGAATTGAAAGGTACTCGTACAATTTCTCTGTTATTAAAAGTGCTTGATACTTGTTGTGACGACCTGGTACTGTGCCCCATTCAATTATTCCTGTGCACGGTAATTGTTTATGATAAATGCCATCGAAACCTTTGTTCTTTTTATCCGTTCAATGTCCTTGTTGTGTCATAATTGCTTCTTGGTTTCACCAACAATCTTCGAGCTGCCATTGCTCAAATAAACAAACTCTAAAAACGCCGCGGCACGGTACACATTGAAAACATGACAGGTGGGACCGACAATCGGTATCTCCTCAACCAACACTGCCCAAAATCCAAACCAGTAGTACCTTCGAAAGTTATCACGCACAGTCTTACTCTGCGCATTCACACCGTGATATCCCATGCAAGAAAGCGGGACATACACCATGTCCCATGCCACGGCCCATCCTCCCACGAGCGCCACTATGATTGGTCCCAATATCGGTATGAAGGCTAGTAAACCAGGAAGTCCGACGAAGAATCCTGCCATTACTTTCATGAATCCATACCGCACGAACAATTTTTCTCCAAGTCCCAAACTACCCCACCTCTTCATATCGAGACCATTCACTAGTCGCTCTTTCGAACCGCTACCGTCAAGACTCGCCATGATGAATCTATCATCGAAGTGGAAGAAACAGAACGAATGCACAATGGGTTGCAAGGCTTGACCAACAAAAAATGTCAAAGGAGCTACTATGGCGCCTACGCCAGTGGCGACGAGGGCGGGTGTCACCACGAGCTTTAGAAAGGCGTCGATGTTCATTATCAATGCGGTGCATATGGCGATTCGTACTAGCATTTCGACGAAGAGTGCGCGACGGCGATCGAGGAGGTATTGTATCCCCTTTCGTAGGTGTAGGTGTGACGCCATCGATTCTATCTTTCTGATATCCTTGAAAATGGTCCTTTCATAATAAATTGAAATAGAAAGAACATGAACAGCAGGTAATTGAACGTGGTACGGTAGCGAGTAGCGAGTAGCAAGTAGCGAAGCTATCGAGGAGGTCCCTCGAGTGGAGTGCTTTTTTCCAACACTGCAACAGGTATATTTCTTGTTTTGCCTGCCCAGGGGGCTCCCCTCTCCCTCACATCACACATCACACATCATCACCGCCGCCCTTTTCCCAATGACATAATGTGTATCCATCGGTATCATCACGAAGATGCTCAGAACTTATGGTTTAGACTCCTTTGATCGACGCAGACCATTATGTCATCAACAGTTTATTGCCACAAATGAAATCAATCATCTGGGTGGGATACGGAAACTAGAGTGTTTGCTCTGCTACTGTTTTGTTGAACAGTGAACAGAACAAATTGTACTTCAGCGCATTACAACATGTCAAGCCTAGACAACGTCAGCACGTGCGGTGCCACTGAAATAACCGTCTTTGTTCTTACAATTTTCTTTGGCACCGCCTATTCTGTTGCTTCGAAAGTGTTGATTTCTTTAAATGGCTCTAATGACGAAGATGGATCGCCACAAGAAGAATCCTTCCATAAACCGTTATTTCTAACTTTCGTCGTGTTCTTGGCCATGATGTTGGTGCTTCCATTGCATTGGGCTGTAATGATCTTCAAAATAAATTTTCCCGGATACAAGTTTGGTAATGAAGACGAGGGTGCTGATACTGGAAATGGGGATGATCTTAATGCAGCTCGCGATCCCTGGGTTTTGGATTACTTCAACTTTAAGCCCAAGTCGTCCTCAGCAACTTCAATACGAATGTATTTCATCCTCGCTATTCCTGCCGTCTTTGACTTAATTGCCAACGCGCTAATGTTTATAGGACTACAGTATCTAGATATATCCATCCATCAAACATTGCGTGGAGCACAAATTATCTTCGTGGCACTTTTAAAGGAGTATGTATTAAAACATCACTTACTCAAGTTCCATTGGGTAGGCGTGTTTTGGAATATGGTTAGTGTAGTTCTTGTTGGCGTCGCTGCTTTGCTTGCCGGTTATGGAGGAGATGAGGGAAGTAAAGATGTGACAACAGCAGAAACTATATTGGGTGTCGGTTTGACACTATTGGGGACTTTTGCGCAAGCCTTAACATATGCAACCGAAGAACATATCATGAAGGTGGATGATCCTGCTCCTCCGTTATTAGTGACTGGGATGATAGGTAGGTGGATGAATCTGATTGCAGTTCAACGTGGGTGTCGTCTTAACATTCACTATGTGGTCATTGTATGACAGGTTTCTGGGGTACAGTCTTGTGTGTAGTCATCGTCTTTCCTCTTGCCTACTGGTTACCAGGTGACGATCATGGATCTTACGAAGAACCATTCAGCTCTTGGGAAACGGTAATGAGCTCTACCAATATTCAAATTGCCTTGGTAGTTTATATCTTTTCTGTCTTGGGGTGAGAATCAGACTTGGACTAACCTTCTTTGCATGTAGCGCCAACTCTCACTCTGAAATCTTTGTCTTGCTTCCAGCTTGGGTATCTGCAGAACTTTACTCATATTTGAGATGAGCTCAGTATGGTAGGATATGCATTCACTTCAAGTTATTCTACTGACATTTCTCATAACTTTGTATTTTGATCAATAATCAACAGGCATGCAATGGTAGTCAATTTTCGACCAATAACTGGTATGTTTTTTCCTTCTGTCAGAATCATGAACATTGACAAACGAGGTATGAAATAAACTTACACTTTTTTCCCTCTTACAGTGTGGGCAACAGAGCTCTTCATCTACTACGTCATCTCTCAATCTTTTTGGAGAAGAGTGGGCACATAAAAGCTTCCTTCTTATTGCTGGCATGCTCATTCTAATCTACGGCACGTCAATTTATAATGCACCAAACGCTGGCTCCATCCTTCTCGATAGTCATTGGTATTCATTTGGAATAGATTGCTCAGAGGAATACGAAGCTATAAGACTACAAAAAGAGGATGCAGTTGCAAAGTCTGAGGGTCTTCTACATAAGAGTACACCCTCTACTAATGGGTCGTGGTACTCAGATTCTGATGATCTGTTCTCCTCGCTTCTTGAATAAGATCATATGTGGATTTTTTGGCACACTTCGCTGAAGTACAGATTAGTATTCACAAACTAGTGCTAGTGCTAGTATATTTTATGAAATGAGGGTCTTTTTACAATGTGGGTCTTTTTACAATGAGGGTCTGTTAACTTATTCTCAAATTGAAGCAAAATGTTACTACTTTAATATAACATTGTAGGTGTCAGTGTTTGGTGTAGGTAGTAACTGAAAGTCCTGTATTACTCATATATTACTAAGAAGGAGAAGGGTCCTAGACACCGTGGGATAACAGATGAATTTAACCATAGTATTCAAAGTGAATTATTCAGGCGATTTCTGTTCAGCACAAAATCAATTCTTTACTGGGATATTCTACAACATCTCACACAGAAGAGTATTGATTAATTTCCTCTTAACAGATGGCATTAAGTATTTTCAAAACTAATATAAAATTATCACTGTGACTATACATCATTCAACTAATATACTCAATTGTTTTCTTATTGTTTAGCATCTAATGGTATTGCAGCAAGACATGAAGGTATGGGCTGACTGTCAACTTAAGATATAAGCCCACGTTCAGAATAAATGATAACTAATGATGTACGTTCCATAAATGATTATGTAGTTATCTGCACAAAAATGCCATGAACATCCAAACATGCATTCCTAAAACAACTTACAAAGTTTGTTTTACCAACATGTTTACAATTGCACGTCGGTATCCAAATACTGAGCCTCATACGATTCCAATGCCTCAATATACGGATCGGCCTGAGGTCTCGTCACCGCGACAAGATCCGTGGCATCATCGATACTCATTCCTCCATACTTCATGAGGTAGGCCACGAGCGCCGTAACGCTGCGATTGCGTCCGTACCAACAATGAGACATGACGCTGCCGCCGGATTTTCTGGCCGATTCCATGAATTCGACGGCGTCTCGTAATTGCTCGACGTTGTCGGGCGTGGCCATGTCGGCGCCGTGTATGCCGAGGACGCATTTGTATGCAATGTCGTCAAAGACATTGCATCGGGCGGTGCCGGACCAATTGACAATGTGAGTAATGTTATTATCCACCAGTGAGTCTCTGTTTAACGAGGCACCGACCGATCCGACGTATAAGAACGGATATCCCTTCACTTGAACGGGTTCGCCGTCCATGACTTTGAACTCGACCGCCTGGAGGGCGCTATCGAGTGTGTCAAACGGCGGAGAGTCCTCGGGCGCCGAGGTATACGTCCGAATGAGCAAGTCGGCAATCTCGTCTTGAACCTCTCCGTACGAATCGGCGAGACCGGAAATGAGCACTCTTTGGGTACGAGTTTGAGACTTGGGTTCGTAGAGAGCCAGTTTTTTCTTGAGGACGGTGTTTTCGTGGCGGATGGCTTCGGGGTCTAAAGCGGCCGTTTTGCGATTTCGCAGCTGCGAATCTTCATTTTGCAATCCAATTACGGTGTGAAGAGATGATGATGCGGCCAAAATGCAGCCGAGTGCTGCTGATGATTTAGACCGTAATTGCATTGTTCCGATTGAATATGGTACTTGGTTCAATTGATCACAACCGTCAATATCAATTCCAGCCAAATAAACAATGATGGGGAAGCTGTAGATAGATTCATGAATTCATGAATCTTGTTGGTCCAATCGGCATTCTACTATCCATAGAACAAGTTCTATGGTTCTATCAATTCAAAATGATTTGAAATGAGAAGATTCAATGAGCTGTCCGACCCTTTTTCACAATTCAACAATAAAGGTATATCTGTAATAAAACTCTAATGATGTGTAATCTTTACCTTTTATATTTCTAATGGATATTGCAGTCATGAATCTTCTCCCCTCTAGAGTCGAATCTCCCGATGCTATTTCACGGGTTAGTTTGGGGTTAGTCAGAAAGTTTTATCCAGGCTATTCCTTTGTATTATTGAAGCCTTAGAAGGCGTCATACGGTAAGACTTATTAGGAATAGCCTTATCATGGTTGTTTAAATTTTTTGCTATGGCCGGCGTCTGCCGGCGTTCATGAATCTCTCCAACCATCATCATCATTCATCAAGCGTTGAAGTGGCAACAACCATGCCATTATTAAGGATGTAAGAAAGAAGAGAGAAATATTGGTTGCATTGAATCCAATGTAATCAATGTTGTGATAGTCGCTCCCTTTGGAGTCGACGCAGTTATCACATCATTTAATTATATTTCAAACCAAAATCAATAAGGCACACGCAGCAAACGGACACATATTATATTATTGCTGAAAGCCCGAAGACAATGAAGGTCATTTCCATTGCCACAGCACTGTCAATGCTGCTCATTCAAACCGTGACAGCAGATCCAGATCCAGCCATCCCCGAAACACCAGCCACGTTGCCGGAAGACTCCGCTTCTCCAACCTATTACCCGACCATGTCGATCGATTACAACAATACGGAATCACCCACCTATTATCCCACACAACGCACCTCCTACTTACGAACTGCCGTGGAGGATGATGATGAAATTACCGATTCGCCAACGTATTACACCACTAACTACTTATGACGATGACGAGTCTACTACGGAATCTCCAACGTATTATCCTACCTCTTTGAATACCACCGAGTCTCCGACTTCGGATGAAGTTGAAGGGTGGTAGTAATAGAGTCTGTGTGTTGGATTGTATTTCAATTTGTGTTTTAGAGAATGCGAATAGCAGTACATATGTATGATGTGTTTTGACAATAGGGAAAATCATGTAATTATAGTTTAATTCAAATAAGAGAAGTGTCAAGTGTCATTTGGTATCACGAAGTGTTTGTCAACCTCATCATAGTCTTTCGTTGAACTTTCTAGTGTTAGATTAAATTCAAACCCAAGAGGTAACCGTATTAGTGACTGAGTTGTATATAAAATGTTCATGGTTATGAGTAGCGGCTAGCCTTACACTATTAGTGAGGCATCAATTATTACTTCATCTATTTCAATTCAACGTATTAGCAATTCTTCTATCAAACTCAAGTCGCAAAAACATCTCAAATTCAATTTCCGAACTCAAGCATACCGATCTATACTCCCCACTCGATCCCACTTGCGTTACGCACAATGCATCTCCATCAATCCCAACATCGAGGCATAGGTCACGAAAGAGTAGGACGAACTGAGAGTGCGTGTCGAACATACCCAATGGTAGCCATTGGCATTTCATTTCGGATTGGCAGTTCTTTTCTTTTTCTAGCCAGTTTGAGATGCGCTATATTGAATAATTATCACGACATGGGATGATATTATTGCGGTAATGACATAGGATAAGTGATTGAGTAAGTGTTGCAAGTATAAATGCTTACCTTCAAAACGGATCGTACTTTCCTCTCAAAAATATATTTACACCCAAGACCAACACAGCTCTGCAGTATTTGAGGTGACTGCAATTTTTCTTCTTTCTTGACTCGTGCCAGACCCTTTGGCTTTGCCGTGTCCAGAGCATGATTCTTTCGATTGTTGTTGGTTTGTTTTATCGTGCGATGCTCATGGTATAGGTATTGTGCATGGAGTAAAAGCGCCTTACAGAGAGTTTGCAGCCTTGCCGCACTCTCGGTGCCGCTACTTTCATTTAAAGCACCGCTATCATTCTGATTCGTAGTAGACACTTCATTGTTGTTGTCATTATTACTGTCGTCATCTCTCGCGGCTGCTACAGTGGTACCAACCTCAATCAACTTGGCCGTGAAACAATACTCCTCATTCAACTGAACCTTCACTTCACCCTCATGACAATGCACCACACACAACAATCTCGATTCTCCGCGTTTCGTCATCATTGCATGAATTGAATTATTATTATTATCATTCCGACCTCCTCCTCCTCCTGCCATGTGAGACGGCGGGGGTAAGAACGACTCCTCCATTTCACTGGATAACCAAGCTACCGACTCGTTACGTTCTTGTGTATGTGTCGTTGTCGAATGTTTCGACGGCGGAATGATCTCTGCTCTCATGGATTCGAATAGGGATGCACAAAATAGAGAGTGTTGAAGTGATTCAATAACTCGTTCGTCGGGTGACAATGAATTGTTATTACTATTGTTGTTCGTGTTGTTGTGTATTGAAGATGAAAGGGTGGCACGTTGGACAAATCCCGTAGACGGTTTTTCAATCTCAAACAGAAGAGTGAGTAACGGTACCTTGTCGGGATCAAAGTCTGGATCGATTGGTCCCAATGTCGCATCGGCAATGGCATACGGTTCTGCTTTCGTCTTGCATTGTTGCGGGGTATTATTATTGGTATCGTCAATGTCATCATTGTCATTATCAACTTCCATAGCCGAAGGTGGTTTGTCGGTAACTGATTCCAATTCTACATTGGGTGTCAATAACTCTTCCCAAACAGTATCAACCCTATCTCTGAGCAACGTGACATCTTTGGAAACATCGTACCCATCCTCTAATTCGATGGTGGCAAATCGTGGTACCCTCCTAGCAATTTTACCCAAGGAATGTCCCCCCGCTGCTGCTTCTGTTGTCATCCTCTCTCCGTTGTTGTCACCGGCACCATTGCCAAGTTTGTCGTGATACACATCAACATCCACACAAACCACATCTCTAGCTCTTACCATTCCCCCCGGCCTCCGTTCCGGTGCCGCCAAACGCCAACGTTGACGTAAACTCCTCAATCTGGAATCCAGCACCCTTCGTCCCGATAACGAATACAGCAATCTTTTGGATCGTTTCATCAATACCGACGAGGCGTGATTGTATTGCGCCCTGTACTTGTTTAAGGCATACGATGATCGTAATCGTTTATCATTGTCGTTTAATAGTGCCTCCTCCGTCTGATCTGCATTATTGTTTGGATCTTGATCCGTTGTTTCATCATCGTCATTGTCCTCACTTTTCTTCTTCTTCTTATGCACAGCAGCAGCATGTCGATTATTATTATCGGTAACAACCACATTGGTTAAACCAAAGTATTCATTCCCCCCCACCAATCCGCCTAAATTAATAGCCTTGCTTAATTCATCAATACCCTTGGAACGTAGACGGGCCGATGCCACCGCCAACGGATGTATGTACGGTTTATTGTTATCATTCTTGGCCTTTTTCTTTTTCTTGTTATTATTGGAAAGATGATGAGCGGAATCATTGTTGGAAATGAGACGATGAGACGCCACGGCACGTTCAAAGTACGTGGATGATTCGAGTTCCGATGGAGGGGGGAGATGGATGTATCGTCCGTCGGGGAGGATGTGCGAGGGGGGAAGAATGCGATGGCTTGCTTCATCTTGCAGTGATGATGGATCATCATGATTGTTGGTTGGGTGTATTGGTTGAGATTGAGGTGGAGTGCGACCGTTGTCATCTTGTGATGAAGATGATGCGATGGCTGATGACTGCTCTTGGGGCGTCATCATGCTCTCCATGATGAAGCAATACTACGATCCCAACTTCAATTGGTTTTTTCGCTTTTCGGCGCGTTCTAAGCGCAATCTGAGCCCGAACTGAGCCCGAACTGTGCCCCTAGATAGGAATCAGTA